>PVJA010023825.1:0-32534 GCA_004027025.1 Myocastor coypus | reverse complement strand
TGAGACAGGGTCTCACTATGCAGTTCAGGCTGGCCTTAAGCTCACTTTTGTAGCCCAGGCTGGTCTCGAACTCGCAGCGATCCTCCTGCCTCAGCCTCCCAAGTGCTGGGATTACAGGCGTGAGCCACCACGCCCGGCGATTTCTTAGTACTTTTAAACTTCAACCAAAAGACTTGCCTTTCTTCCCCTGTAGTACAGGGGATTGAACTTGGGACCTTTGCACTAAGGCATGTCTCCATCTCATTTTGTTCTGCAAAGAAAAAACTTGAAACTTAACCTTGCTATTAACAACTGACATTTCAACCATGAAAGTGAGAGAATAGTGATATAGCATAAAATATTCTTGTGCTTGAGTCTTGGTTCTGCCTCAGGTCACAGTAAGACAACTATGTAATTTAGTTTCTAGGATGAAATGAGAAATAATAACAACCTGTTACAGAATTAATGGTGGGGGCAGAGCAGGAGGCAGGACACCTTGATTATAATTAACGCTACGCAAGTTCTCAGTATTTAGGCTATGTAATACGAATATAAAATCTAAATCAGAATTCTTTTTTCTTAAGTACTTACTCGTAGTGTAGTAACCGTAGTAGGATCTCTATACCTCCCATCCTCTTCTTTCAAGTTATACCCTTCTGGTCTTTTGTCCCTTTCACTGATTTTCCATAATTTTATTGTTTTATCTGAAAAGATAGCAAAGATAGGTCTACATTAATAAAAACATACTATACAGGTAGAAATATAGTATAAAACCAACAAATTCATGGATGAAATGGTAGTGACATAAAATTCCATATGACACTCGAATCAAGCCAAAGCTAGCTCTCTGTTAAAATGAACTAAAGGTACAGGGAGAAATTGTGTAGGTATGTGCAAAAACAGACATTTACATACACATATATGCCCCATTCTTAATGTATAAAGAGAACAACAACAAACTTGGTTAATGCTGCTTAATATTTAGAATAAAAATGGTTAAGTGCAGCTCCCTCTGCCCATGTGTTAGCAGTTCCACCAATGATTCCACAGATTCCTTCCCATTGGAAGCCTCCATTTAAATTTGGGTGTCAGCGACTAAAGAGTAGGAAACTAAGCCTGAAGAAAATTGGATGGCTGCTGAAATACATGTGCCAACTCAAAATCTCTACATATCAAGAATGTATGAAGTAGGGCTCGGCGGGATGGCTCAGTGGTCTAAAGCGCCTGCTTGGGGAAGCTTGGGTGGCTTCAGGGACTGCAGTTCGATCCCTGGCACCACATGTTGCGCCAGCCCTGCCCTCAGGGTGGGTTGAGCTGGGAATAAAAATGAGTGAATAAACAAAAGTTCTGAAACAAGAATAAAAATAATAAATAAAATAAAAAATTATTAAAAAAAGAATGTATGAAGTAGTACCTTAAAAAAAGTAAATAGGTGCCGTGCTGGCCCCACCCCTGCTGTGTGTTGAGATGGCAACTGAGACTGGGCATGGTGGCATGCCCCTGTAATCCCAGCTCTTGGGAGGCTGTAAACAGGTGGATCACCACTAGTCTGATCTAGTAGTGAGACCCTGAACACTGTAGCCTTCCCTCCCCAAAGTGAATAGGGTAAGCCAGATAGCTCAGTGGACTAAAACACCTGCTTAAAGCAGAGTTCAGCAGTGGAGGTTTAATCCAATCCCAGCATGCTGTGCTGGCCCCAGCCCTGAGGCACACTGAGATGGTGATTGAGACTGGGCAAAGTGGCAAGTACCTATAATCCCAGTGCTTGGGGGGGCGGGGGGGGGGGGTGAAAACAGAAGAATCAGTCCGATCTACGGAGTGAGACCCTACACAGTCTTAAATTCCTAAATTAAAAAAAGTGAACATACAATAAACTTTTATGTTAGAATTTAACTTAGATATGTGGAAAATCTGCAAAGAGAGCAATATTCTCTTATGTCCAATTACCTGGTTTCCTTGACAGCCGTGGTATATTCATCAAAATTAATTAATGTACACTATAATTAATGAAGCTGTAGACTTTACTAGATGTGCTACTCCAGGTTTTTAAATACTTGTTTTTCTTGTGGAGGTGAGGGAGTTTCAGATCCCTTCCCCAAGATCCAAACACCACAGTACTTAGTCATCAAGCTTCACTAGCCTCTTCTACTTGAGTAGTTTCTTGGACTGTCCCTCATTTTTCTGTATCTAGACAGCTGTGAGTAGTGATAGACAGGTCCCTCTGTAGAATGCCCCTCAGCTGGGTTTGCCTGCTATTTCTCAAGATCAAATTGGAACCATGGGGCTCTAAGAAGTGCACAAAGATGAAGTAACTTCTCACTGCATCATTTAAGGTAATATACACAGCACCAGGATGGGGGCACTGATGTTAGCAATCTGGATGAGTTGATGCCTACCAGTCTTCTCCACTATATAGTTAAACATATTTTCTCCTTGTCATATTCTACTATTTAGAAGTGAATCATCATATCCAGGTTACACTTAAAAGTTATACTGTCTGCAGGAAAGAATATCCATTTATTATTTAGAATCATTGCTGTGGGCTCATGAATACTCATTTACATTTTGTTCTAATCCTAAAAGTGGCAATCTTATTTATTTACTTTTTTAACGAGAACAGATTTATTAGGGGAAAGAAAGCTCCTGTCCAAGAGAGGAATGGGTGGGGGGCAAGTGGGTAGTCCCTGGGATCTATTTTTCTTTTTGTGCAGATTTTTTTTTAAGAATTATTTTATTTTTTTCTTGTTTCAGAACTTTTGTTTATTTATTTATTTTTATGGCCGGCTCAGCCTGCCCTGAGGGCAGGGCTGGCACAGCATGTGGTGCTGGGGAATTGAACCACGGCCCCTGCAGCTGCCTAAGCTTTCCTAAGCAGGCGAAGCAGGCGCTTTAGACCACTGACCCACCCTGCCTGGCCCCCTGTGCAGATTTTAAAAAAATTTTTAAATTTTTTTTTCTTGTTTCAGAATTTTTATTTATTTATTTATTTGTTTGTTTGTTTGTTTGTTTATTCGTTTTTATGGTCGGCTCAGCCTGCCCTGAGGGCAGGGCTGGCGCAGCATATGGTGCCAGGGATTGAACCACGGTCCCTGCAGCTGCCTGCAGGCACTTTAGACCACTGAGCCATCCTGCCGGGTGGGAGATAGCTCCATGGCACAAGTGCCTGCCTGGCAAGTGCAACATTGTGAGTTCAAACCTTGGTCCCACACACACACACAAAAAAAAAAAAAAAAAAAAAAAAAAAAAAAGGATCTTTGCCAGACAAGTGCTTATTCTACTAAAGTATCTCCCCAGCCCCCAAATGGCAATCTTATATGACTGCCATATCCCTAATCATCTTTCAGAGCAAAATGGGTATAGCAAAAATTGAAAAATGTATAAACCCATTTCGTTTAATTTTTTGTTGCTGGGGAATTGAACTCAGGACTTGCCACGCAGGCACTTAAGCCACTGAGCTACCTCTCTATTCCTTATAAAATTATTTTATAAAAAAGTGCTGTAAGCCGGGCGTGGTGGTGCACGCCTGTAACCTCAGCACTCGGGAGTTGAGGTAGGAGGATCAGTGTGAGTTCGAGACCAGCCTGGGCTACAAAAGTGAGCTCAAGGCCAGCCTGAACTACACAGTGAGACCCTGTCTCAAAAAGACCAAAAAAAAAGGTGCTGTAAAACACTCCTAGAGCAAGATTTCAGTGATTCTCTAGCCTCATAATTTCTATCTGCCTTATTTACACTCCATGCTCTTCTCAAACATAAAATGCAAATACAAACTGCCAACTTTAGTAACTCAAATATTGCTTCTAAACTCTGTGGTCTTATTTATAACTTCCTTGTAGCTGAATTATAAGTCCTTGTGTACTACTTTTATACATACTTATGTAAGGGCCAGTGTGACATAGCTCAGCAGTCTAGGTGCCTGCCAAGGCAAGTACAGGAATGGGGGTTCGATCCCTGGCACCATGTGCTGAGCCAGCCACCAAGTCCAGGTGTGGTAGGTAGTGCATGTCTGTATTCCCAGTGGTGAAGAGGTTGAAAACAGGAGGATCACTACAAGTCTAAGCTGTGTAGTGAGACCCTGTGCCAAACACATAAAAGATTTTTAAAATTTAAAAAAATTAAAAACAAACAACAACAACACACTAGACTCATAAATCAGCCTTGTCTAAATTCTGGAAGTAGGCAGTATTTGTTTTGAAATCACTGTTCTTGGCCTTTTGGCTAAGATGAAGTGAAGTACCTAGAATCATCTACAGACAATGAGAATGACAACCTTCACCCTGTCCTCAAAGTTGTCTAATAACCTATTTAAAATCATAATCCTTACTGAATATCCATGTAGAGAAATCACAAAATACTTATCAAATTTTTCAGATGGAATGAAATTATTTATGGTCATATTATAGATCCCTATTATAAAAACCCTCTAAAAATAAACCAACCACCCTGAAAAAAAATTTTTAAACAAAAACTTTAAAAAATGTAATAAAATTGAAAATTTAAGCTGTCTAGAGCTGCTTTTGCAATAACCAACACAAGATATATAGCAATTTAGATTAAACACATGATTTCAGTACAGGACCTTCAGGGACAAGGCTGGTGACAAGACATAAAAGATATTTTTAAATTAGGACTTCTGAGCTATAGATGATGTTAGGCCAGGATGCATGATCAAACACCATAAAAAAACAAGGAGGGCTATGTATCCATGGACACTTGCTTTTCTGGCAAGGACTGTTATAAGAGCAGTTCTTTAATAACTGAGTCTCTGTATTCCTGCTGCCATAGCAGTGTTGGAGCAGGATGGGAGGGCTAGGACTCGAGTGGCAACAGAAAGGGTTCATGAAAAGAACAGAAAGGAGCCAGGCAGGCAGGAGGACCCTGAGTTCAAGCTGGCAGGAGGACCCTGAGTTCAAGCTGACAATTTCCTGTGAGGACAAAACCCACCTACTAAAAAGTTATTTACAAGTGAATTCCGTATTTTTCCCACATATTTAAGGCTGGTGGTCAACATTTTGCAATACCAAATTAATGAAAAAGGCAAAATAAGATTTTTTTAAAAAAGAACAAAAATGTCTGAAGAAATGTTAGATAAAATGACATTTTTCAATGTAGGAGTTTCTAATTTTTAGTATAAAGACTCACTACAGAGGTGTTATATTTCACAGAAAAAAAAACTATACAAAACAAGGAAATTATCCATATCTAACAGATACTGACACTTCCCCAAATCACTGTTTTACTTTTCCTTTCTGGTAGTACTGGAGATTAAATCACAGGGTTTTGCCCTTGGGGGGTGGGGGTGGGGGAGAATGACAGGCCGGTGCAGGGCCTCAAAACATCATTCAAACTGAGCTTGAACTGGGATCCTCCTGCCTGCCTGGCTCCTTCCTTTCCTTTCCACGAACACTTTCTAATGCCAATGAGTCCTAGCCCTCCATTCTTTCTTTCCTCATTTCATCCTGCACCAGCACAAAAGATGATAAAATGCCCAGATTTGTCTTACATTTATACACTGAAAACTATCTGTTAAAACTATTTTCAGCCTACAAAAAACTGCAATTTCTTGTTACTTGTGTTTGACTCAGATTTCATTAACAACAAATAACAAAAATGGATTTATTCTGAGCTTTTAATTTGCAATGCTAGCCAGAAACTTTTCAAATACATGTACTTCATGTACACATTTAGGAGCCCCTGTTGGTTCTATCTACAGATGGTAACTACAGAGGTTCACATCGTTGCCCAGCTACTGGCCAAACAGTGCCCCATCTTCACTGAGCCTCTGCAGTGTGAGAAATGCTCATCTGCTGGCCATGTATGGCTAAGGCAGCACGCTGAGTCCTCTGTGGAATATACATGTGGACATAAAAAGTGAAAGAAAGCTAAGACTTCATCCATACACAAGTTGAAAAAGAATTTGCTTCCCATGAACATTGCAGAGGAGGGTAGTATACTGAAGGAGAAACTGAGAAATGAAATGGCCACCGCCACAACCATTGAGCCTGGGTGGTAGGTCACTGGAGCTTCATCATACTGTTCTTTCTACCTCAGCTCATGTCGTACAATCTAGTAGTGAGACCCTAAACACCCTGTAGACCCTTTCCTAAAAATAATAAAAAAAGGAACAGTCTAAGATAGGAAATTTGTAACAAATTTTCCCGGGGAATACTCTGTAATAGTAGAAATTAGATAAAAAATATTATTTCACATTTCAGCTCATTTTACTGGCTTTTTTTTCTGAGGGGGGGCGTGGGGGGTGGCAGGGTCTCAATGTATACAGCTGTGTCCAGAGTGGCCTTGAACTCTTGCACCCCAGGCTAGCCTCAAAACACAAAGAACATCCCACAGATACTTCCTGGGGTTACAGGTGTGCACTATTACACCTGACATGAATGCTATTTTACATAACTTAGTTTATGACACAAATTAAAGCTGTACTTAGATGGTGAACCCACAGATAATGAAACTAAACACACTTCCTCCGCCCATAACGCTGTGATGTCTGTGTTACCAAGAATTCAAAGTAGGGGTCAACAGGTACTAGCCAACTTCTAAAAATAGTAAGATCTAAGTGTCAGAATTTGCTTTTCTTACTAAATGAGAAGGATTCTAAACACGTACCAGCCTCAGAAGTTTTAATCTAAATTTTATAGACTATGCTATGCAGATCTTCAAGTACCTTCTGTCACTGCAATCACTCTAAAGATTCTCTAGAGACCCAAAGGGAAAAAATTAAGAGTAATTTTTTACTCTACTTATAGAGCTTCAAACTACAACAGACTCATACAACTCTGATCCTCACTTAGTAACTTTCCCTGGACCAGCATAGCACTACAAAAGAGTTACCTCTGGGGGTGTAGTTGTGGGAAGAAAGCAACTTGCTATGAAGTCAAGTGAGAACAATGCTGGACTAGGGAACATCTGGATGTACCATTCTTTGAAAAAAACTCTACATTTATAACTGGAAATGCTTGGAAAGGAAGAGGAAAGATAACTAACATTTATCAAGTATTCACACTTATTTTTTTTTTCACACTTATTAACATATTTAGAGCTCGCATCATAATATATTATCTCCAGTTAACTGGTACAAAAAAAAATTTCTAAGAACCTGCCCTAGGCCTCTAAGCTGAGACACAGTAAAAATATAACTGACATTAAGTTCAATGGTACTTTTTTCAGTACCCACTGGACATGGAATAAACAAAATTAGTGTCATATAATCTTTCAGAGAATTTAAAAATGGCAAGTAAACAGTATGAAAGGGAAAGAAGCAGAGTTTAGACTTCATGTAGGGCAGAAAAATTTATAACCATCTTTCTCCACAAAAATCAATGATATTCCTCCTGGGAATGAAGTATCATCTATGCAGTATGTGCAAATGGAGGCACATGAAAAGAAAAGATGTATACTTACCATTGGTAGATAATAAAAACTGAGCAGCATTTTTCTGGGGTAACCACCTGATTTTGTTGATCTTTTCTTCTATTTCTAAACTTTTCAAGTAGTCAAATTCTGGTTCATGGCTCTGGAAGGTGCTGTAAACATTATATTCTCCTCTGCTATGAGACTGGATTTTGTTCTAAAATGGAAACAAAAATATGTAGACCACTGAGAAATATTTCAAAATAATCACGTAAGTATTTCTTTTTTTCTTTCTTTTTTTTTTTTTTAAAGAATTTTTTATTTTTTTTATTTATTTTTTTCTTGTTTCAGAACCTTTGTTTATTCACTCATTTTTATGGCTGGCTCAGCCCACCCCAAGGGCAGGGCTGGAGCAGCATGTGGTGCCGGGGATTGAACCGCGGTCCCTGAAGCCGCCCAAGCTTTCCCAAGCAGGCGCTTTAGACCACTGAGCCATCCTGCCAGGCCCCAATCACGTAAGTATTTCTAATAAACCCTGCAAATTCTGAAGCACCTAGTAGATAGCTTTCAGGGAGTAAGAGAGTTTAGAGAAAAGGCAGGCTTCATTGAACAGTACAACAGTAGACTCCTTAAGGATCAATTTGATTACTAATTACTATGACAAATTAATTAGTATAGTCATATTGATTTTAAAAATCTGAACTCCCATAACAGAGGGGTTCATCTGGACAGAGCTTTCTACATGTTAGGGAGTCAATTCCCAATGTCTTATTTAATGTGATGTTTTGTCTTTTTCCTTCTGGATGCCTATCTTCTGAATATTTCACTGTTGAGACTAGCTCTCTACATGCAACAATCCCATATGACCCCCTACCACCCAACCCCAAACCACTATTCACCTTTACTACAGATTAAGCACATACTTAGCATTACTGTATCTTATCACTCCTACCAACTGCTTACCCTTCTTAAATCATCCCCTTCATCTTATGAGCCTTATACACACTGATCATCTATTTCATTATCAGTTTCAAAAAATATAATTTATTTACTTATTTTTTATTTTTTTTCCCCCAGAACTGGGGATCGAACTAAGGACCTTGCACTTGCCAGGCAGGCATTGTGCCCCTGAGCTCTCCCTGCCCCCTCAAAAACTACAATTTAAACCATTAGATAAAGACAATATAAATTTCTGTTAACACTAATACCTCAGCAAGACTGAAATTTACAACTAGGTTTGTAATTCTTCTTTTAACCTGTCACATGATAAAAAATCTTCATCAAACATTAATAAGCCTTGCTGAAATATCATCTATGAAAACAGCTTTAAAAACATAACTGGAGGGGTCCAGTGGGATGGCTCAGTGGTCTAAAGCGCCTGCTTGGGAACGCTTGGGCGGCTTCAGGGACCACGGTTCGATCCCCGGCACCACATGCTGCGCCAGCCCTGCCCTTGGGGCGGGCTGAGCCGGCCATAAAAATTAGTGACTAAACAAAGGTTCTGAAACAAGAAAAAACAAAACAAAACAAAACAAACAAAAAAAATAACTGGAGGGGCCCAGCGGGATGGCTCAGTGGTCTAAAGCGCCTGCTTGGGAAAGCTTGGGTGGCTTCAGGGACTGCAGTTCGATCCCTGGCACCACATGCTGCGCCAGCCCTGCCCTCGGGGTGGGCTGAGCCGGCCATAAAAATGAGTGAATAAACAAAGGTTCTGAAACAAGGAAAAAAAACAAAACAAAACAAAACTGGATATTACTGATGGACAACTATTTTTGGTCTTTTTTTTTTTTTTTTGAGACGGGGTCTTGCAATGCAGTTTAGCTGGCCTTGAATTCCTTTTTTTTAAATTTATTTTTTTATTTTATTTATTATTTTTATTCTTGTTTCAGAACCTTTGTTTATTGACTCATTTTTATGGCCAGCTCAGCCCACCCAGAGGGCAGGGCTGGCGTGGCATGTGGTGCCGGGGATCGAACCGAGGTCCCTGAAGCCACCCAAGCTTCCCCAAGCGGGCGCTATAGACCACTGAGCCATCCTGTTGGGCCCCTGGCCTTGAATTCCTTTTGGAGCCTAGGTTAGTCTCAATCTCACAACAATCCTTCTTCCTCAGTCTCATGAGTGTGAAAAGCATACAGGCATGTACCACCACGCTCAGCCTTGTAGACAAGAAGCTTAATTTAGTAAAAGTAAGCCACCAAATAAAAAATATTTAGGATTACTTGATAGTAATAGCCTATTACCATTTTCATATTGAAAGAAAACCTCATTAGACTATATTGAAGGTATGTTTTTCAGGTTGTTGTGGATTGTGCATCCACAGATACAAGTTATAATTGAACCTCTGGTAAAAGTTTCAGTAAGAGGACCCGGCAGGATGGCTCAGTAGTCTAAAGTGCCTGCTTAGGAAAGCTTAGGCGGCTGTAGGGACCGCGGTTCGATCCCCAGCCCCATATACTGCGCCAGCCCCACCCTCTGGGCAGGCTGAGCCAGCCATAAAAACAAACAAACAAAAGTTCTGAAACAAGAAAAAAATAAAATAAAATAAATTCTTAAAAAAAGAAAGTTTCAGTAAGAGTGATTTTGCTGAGCCTGGCGTGGTGGCTCACGCCTGTAATCCCAGCACTGGAGGCTGAGGCAGGAGGACTGGTGCAAGTTCAAGACCAGCCTGGGCTACAAAAGTGAGCTCAAGGCCAGCCTTAACTGCATAGCGAGACCCTGTCTCAAAAAGACAAAAGACAAAAACAAACAAAGAGTGATTTTGCTGACATTAAGAGAGCTGGGCAGACAGCAGAACATAATATACCTTGGTGCTATGTCGGGAGGTAAATTACAGCCTTCATCTTATTACCATATTCCCACCAAATTAAATGACCCAATCTGTTAAATATGTATATTCACATTGTTAGAAACCATTTTCCATCTAAAATTATTTACCCAGTTTCACAAGGTTCAGTATTATATCAAGAAAATACACTAAACAACAATTCAACTTTTAATATGACTGCTGTTTCAAACATTGAGTTTTTACTTAATACTCTTACATGCAAGACTCAAGAATAGTATGGATCTACACAAGCTCTATTATATGATTGTATCACCTGCAGTGAACTAAAAGAACCACCATTCCCTTTGGAAAAAAGCACTGCCTACAAGAAGAAAAATGACTTTTTAATTTTATTTTATTTTAAATTTTTTTTTTTTTTTTTCTTGTTTCAGAACTTTTATTTTTATGGCCGGCTCACCCTGCCCTGAGGGCAGGGCTGGCGCAGCATGTGGTGCCAGGGATTGAACCCATGGTCCCTGAATGAAGCCACCTAAGCTTTCCTAAGCAGGCACTTTAGACCACTGAGCCATCCGGCTGGGCCCCAAAAAAATGACTTTTAAAAACATGTCTGTAATCCCAGCACTTGGGAGGCTGAGACAGGAGGACTGGTGCGAGTTCGAGACCAGCCTGGGCTACCAAAGTGAGCTCAAGGCCAGCCTGAACTGCATAGTGAGACCCTGTCTCAAAAAGACCAAAAAAACAAAAAACAAAAAAAACAACAACAACAACAAAAAAAAGTGTTAGTCTCTTGTCTTCTGAAACATTAGATTTTAAGATACCTGTAGGATGATGGAAGCAGCAGTAACATAAAACAGACACAAAGCAGCCATAACCACCAGTATGCCAGCTGCACCCTCACCAATGGCAGGCCTTTTACTTGGTCAGAGGGTACAGACTATAAGAATAATCCTAGCATGGTTCTCTGCATGGACCAACTAGAGTGAACAAGTTGGCAACAAAAGAAACAGCCTCTCGGGGGCCCAGCATGGCTCAGTGGTCTAAAGCGCCTGCTTAGGAAAGCTTAGGTGGCTTTAGGGACTGCAGTTTGATCCCCGGCACCACATGTTGCGCCAGCCCTGCCCTCAGGGCAGGCTGAGCTGGCCATAAAAATAAATAAACAAACAAAAGTTCTGAAACAAGGAGAAAGAAAGAAAGAAAGAAAGAAAGAAAGAAAGAAAGAAAGAAAGAAAGAAAGAAAGAAAGAAAGAAGGAGCGAGCCTCTGAAGTTAACAATGTGCCGCTCAAATGAGAATGAACCAAGTAAGTCTTTCTGGCTTTGCTTTAAAAACTATGTTACTGAGAATTAGGATGAATTCTTTTTTTTTTTTTTTTTAATTTTTGTTTGTTTGTTTTTATTTATTTATTTTTATGGCCGGCTCTGCCTCAGGGCTGGCACAGCATGTGGTGCCGGGGATGGAACCATGGCCCCTGAAGCAGCCTGCAGGTGCTTTAAACTACTGAGCCATCCTGCCGGGCCCTAGGATGAATTCTTGAATGTCTCACACTGGGTTTTCTCTTGAGAAGCCTTTAGCTCCCTCTCTGTCTTGGGATCACTGCCAGCAGAATCACTGAGAACTTTTTCTTCAAAAACAAAACAGAACAAAACAAAAAACCCACTATGTATACATCAATTTTCTATAATAACTTTAGATACAATTCATTCTTAGCATCTGTAATAGCATTTCACATGTAACAGACATTCCACAGATTTTTTTTTTTTTCCCCATATAGGGTCTCACTGTGCAGCTTGGACTCACAATGATCCTGTCTCCTGCCTCCCAAGTGCTGAGATTACAGGCATGCATCACCATACCTGGACTCTATTGCCGGCTCAGTGTGCTCAAGAGCAGGGCTGGGCCTGGCAGGATGGCTCAGTGGTCTAAAGCGCCTGCTTGGGAAAGCTTGGGCAGCTTCACGGACCGCGGGTTCCATCCCCGGCACCACATGCTGCGCCAGCCCTGCCCTCGGGACAGGCTGAGCCCGCCATAAAAATGAGTGAATAAACAAACAAAGGTTCTGAAACAAGAAAAAAAAAAAGAGCAGGGCTGGCATGGCAGGCAGGACCAAGAATCGAACCCTGGTCCCTGCCATTTCCGTAAGCAAGTGCTTAGTCAGCTGAGGTATACTGCTGGCCCTTCAATAGATTCCTTAATAAACTTTAACAGCCAAAAGATGACATGATGAGGGCAGTGGAAGTTCATTTGTTAAGCACAATATATGATGCAGCAATTAGAAAGAATAGGTGCTATGTTTCCTTCATGTCATATCTACACCCTGTGCTCTGTATTACTATGAGGACAACAATATGCAATGTGTCAATTACTGCGAATGTACTATTAAAGTGTTTTGAAACTAACATATTGTTATTTCTTATTAAAAGCAATAAAAAATGGAAAAGGGCAATTATAGAGAACATTGATCAGACTGTGTGAACTATACGAAGGCCAAAAATTTTTGTGGAAAATGACACAGTATCTCAGCAAGGCAAAATAGTAATATATAAAAATCTATTAGCATTTGCAATGACTTTTGAAGAGACAGCCACTACTATACCCCATTTTCTTATTCCCAGTCTCTGAAATGGGTGCAAATAAAGCTGTTCTGGTTAAACGAGAAAAAAAAAAAAAGGCCTGGCATGATTTTTCAGGATGCTTATAATATAAGCCACAAAATAAGTCCCAATTAAATATCCTCAAGAAAACATATTTAGTTATATCTGTTGCAACATATAATGAATATAATGAATTACAAAATAATACTAAATTATGGCTGCTGGGATTAAAGGACTTCATAATTCTGTAGTTTTATTTCTAAGAAATTTGAATGTAAGTAGTCACTTCTAAGAACTTAACAGGAGTTTCTTCCTCAACATTGAGGTAAAATAAACTTTTCTTTATGTGTGGCAGAAACTATAGAAAGACACAGAGAAGAAAAAGGTAATGTGTAAAATTACCAGGCATTATTAAATTCATAGTGCTGTTTTCTTGTTGAGGGAATCTGGAGGGTGTCAATATATGAAATATGGTTTACACCTTCTCATAAGCATGTAAATGAGCAAGATAATTTTATTTCAATGTATCAAGAACAACCTAAAGGGCCTAACTTTTGGGCTTAACAAGAATAGTATTTAAAGGAACTCTATCATGTCTAAAAACTATTTTACTTTATTACTGAAATGTTCTGGGCATCAAATTTTACGATATATGCACAAGGAACTATCTTGGGACTAGGACTCAAGTCTAAACAAAAGTTTACTGTTTTATGTATATCTTATGGTCTAAAGGTAACTTTAGGGGCCCGGCGGGATGGCTCAGTGGTCTAAAGCGCCTGCTTGGGGAAGCTTGGGCGGCTTCAGGGACCGCGGTTCGATCCCTGGCACCACATGCTGCGCCAGCCCTGCCCTCTGGGTGGGTTGAGTCAGCCATAAAAATGAGTGAATAAAAAACAAAGGTTGTGAAACAAGAAAATTAAAAAATAAATAAATAAAAATAAAAACCCTCTTTAAAAAAAAAAAAAGTAACTTTATACAGAACCCCCCCTCCCAGTATTGAGGACTGATCTCTGGCCTCACATATACCAGAGAAAACACTCTACTACGCGTGCATGTGTGTGTGTGTGTGTGTGTGTGTGTAAATATGTGTGTGTCACTGGGATTGTCAGGACCTTGCACTTACCATGCAGGCACTTGTGCCCCTGAGCTATCTCCCTGGCCTCTAAAACACTCTATTACTCAGCTACATTTCTAGCCCTTTTTATTTTACTTTGAGACAAGGTCTCACTAAATTACAACTGAACTAGAATCTTCCTGCCTCACTGTCCAATTTTTTTTTAAAAGAATTTTTTATTTTATTTATTATTATTTTTTTCTTGTTTCAGAACCTTTGCTTGTTTACTCACTGATTTTTATGGCCGGGTCAGGCCGCCCCAAGGGCAGGGCTGGTGCAGCATGTGGTGCTGGGGGTCGGGGGTATGAACCGCGGTCCCTGAAGTCGTCCAAGCTTCCCCAAGCAGGCGCTTTAAACCACTGTGCTATCATGCTGGGCCTGGACATATATATCTTAATTTGAGGAAAATTATCTTTTACTTATTTGACTACCTATATTATCTTTCAAATACTTTATCTAATTCTCAGTTTTAATTTATTATAAATTTGTAATAAATGAATTATGAGATGGATATTAAATATACATACATTTTTGTTATTTTGCTGTGAAGATTGTAAGACTTAAATGACCTCAGCAGAGGATCTGACGTACCAACTGTCACTGTTCCACAGGTCAGAAGGACAAAGCTATGAGCTGTAGTAGTCAAGATATGTGTGATTGGGGCAGGGGACGTAGTTCCATGGCCCAAGTGCCTGCCTGACAAGGGCAAGGTTGTGGGTTCGCGCCCCTGTCCCACACCAAAAAAAAAAAAAAAAGAAAAATAAAAGCCGGGTGTGGTGGCTCACACCTGTAATCCCAGCACTTGGGAGGCTGAGGCAGGAGGATTGGTGTGAGTTCGAGATCAGCCTGGGCTACAAAAGTGAGCCCAAGGCCAGCCTCAACTGCATAGCGAGACCCTGTCTCGAAAAGACAAAAAAAAAAAAAAAAAAAAGATATGCGTGATTTTGGCTTTGAGATCCAGCACCTGTGTCTATAGACACCACTTTGTTTACTTGTAAAAGGAGATTGCATTACTGGGGTTATGAATTTGAGGCACATCACTAAACTGTCAGTGATCCAGACTGAACCAACTCTTTGAGAAAAGATATAGATACTTGCTGTCACTAATCTCAAATTATTTTTTTAAAATTTTTATCTATCTATCTATCTATCTATCTATCTATCTATCTATCTATCTATCTATCTATATCTATCCATCTATTGTTTCAGAACCTTTATTTGTTTATTCACTCATTTTTATGGCCGGCTCAGCCCACCCCGAGGGCAGGGCTGGCGCAGCATGTGGTGCCGGGGATCAAACCGTGGTCGCTGAAGCCGCCCAAGCTTTCCCAAGCAGGTGCTCCAGACCACTGAGCCATCCTGCTGGGCCCACTAATCTCAAATTAAAGTCCCAATTTTTTCTGATTAAGGACATAAATAAGAGGCCTGCAAGATAGCACACTGGACTAAATGCCTGCTTAAGCAAGCACAGGGATCAGGTTTGATCTGCATTCAATACCACATGCTGGACCAAACCCACTGGCCCTGTCTCTAGGTGTGCTGTAATTCCATTACTGGGGAGGCTGAAAACAGGAAGACAGGATCACTACAAGTCCAAGCTGCACAGTGAGATCCTGTACAAAACACATAAATTAAGGAGAAGGAAAAGGAAGAAAAGGAGGAAGAGGAAGAAGAGAAGGGAGAGGAAGAGGACACAAGAACAGTAACAACAAAACCTAGATGTCACTATAGAGACAATGCATTTTTATGTATCATTCTGTTAGACGTTATGCACTTCTCATCACACGTTATTACTCATTTCTATTAAGTATTTCTACATAGTGTAGCTAAGCCTAATCCAATCTAACTCCTTTTATAATCTTGTATGTTTTACTTTATACAATTAAGACATTATGAGAATTTCCTAGGTGATCTAATAAAAAACATTAAAAGAATTCCTGCAAAAATCTACACAATTTTAGGGTTCTTTAAATTTTAAGATTTTTTAATTTAAACACTATGTAATTCAGACTGGCTTTGAACTTGTGGCAATCCTCCTGCCTCTGCTTCCCAAGTGCTTGCATTAGAAGTATGCACCACCATGTCTGGCTAGCTCTTAAATTCTGTGTCTGTATCATATACACAGTAAGTTCAAAACTAATCTACAGTGAGCTGCGAGAGGACCGACTTTGGGGCTGCACATGGCAGAGACTTCCACAGTGCTTGTAGGAGTCTGTTTCTTGGTTTGGCAGATAAGAGATGCATTTTGTGAACACTCATGGAAATGCATCCTTAGGAATTTGTGTACTTTCATATGTATTGTGATTATCGTGGGCTAGAGTTTGGATGACAGAAACTTAAAAGATATGTTTCAAGACATTTATTATCTGGTACTAGAACACAGGTAATTAAAGTTTATTTTTCTTAAAATAAGGTATAGAACCTAAAGGATATTTACACAAACGTGATTGGTCAAGTCACATGACTGCCCCAAATTGTGTTTTATAATCTTGGTCAACAGTAGAAATTTTAAATACATGGTCCACATAATTCTAACATTTTCATTCTGACAAGCAGAATAAAACTCTAACCATAGAGTCATGGATAACCAAAAAATATACAGTTAAAGCTCAGGAGCTAAAAAAGAAACCTCATAGGTAAGACACTCCTGATTTGAAAGACAAACTAAAGGTATTTTCTTTAATTTCTCATACATTCTCTCCACCATACCCCTGCCAAATGAGCATGCAGTTCATTGTGAATTTATTCTCATATACAAAATTAATTCATCTGGCCCAGCAGGATGGCTCAGTGGTCTAAAGTGCCTGCTTAGGAAAGCTTAGGCAGCTTTAGGGACAGAGGTTTGATCCCTGACACCACATGCTGCACCAGCCCTACCCTCAGGGCAGGCTGAGCCAGCCATAAAAATAAGCAAACAAAAGTCCCGAAACAAGAAAATAAATAAATAAATAAAATTTTAAAGAAATATTAATTCATCTGGTTTTCAAGTAAAACCATAAAATCAAGGCTCTCCATCCCCAACTTCTAGGAGGCTGAAGGAGGAGGATCACAAGTTTGAGTCCAGTTTGGGCAATCTAGCAACACCTAACAATAGATAGATAGATAGATAGATAGATGGATAAATAAAAGAAACAGACACACGGGGGTGGGGAGACATAATTCAGTGCATCAGCCTTAGGTTCAACCAGCAGTACTACAAAAATAAATACACAAGGGCTGGTGAGATAGCTCAGCAGTCTAAAGTGCCTATTTGACAGGGGTAGGCAACTGCACAGACTATAATTCAATCCTCGGCACCACATGCTGCACCAGCCCCCAGCCTCACCCCCATGGCAGGTGGAGACAGCCATAACATAAATAAAGTTGAAAAATAAATAAGTAAGTACACAAAAACCATTATTCTCTTGCCCATAGCCAAGTAGTCTAGACGCCGCTAAAAACGCTTCAATGATTTTTTTTCTTTTTTTTTTTTTTTGAGACAGGGTCTCTAGTGAGCTCAGGCTGCCTAGAATTAAGTGATTCTCCTATCTCAACAATGAATGCCGGGATGACAGGTGTAGGCACCACACCTGGCTTCACTGACATTCCTCCACTTGATGCTCTGACCAGCGCTAAGAACCAAGTTAAAGGAATGTTGTCACATTACCCAAACCAAGATTTGTTCCTTTATTGAAATAAACATCAAATTAAGTTAACGCTTTTATATAAATAGTACTGAATTCTGTTACATTGCATTTTGTGTCTCATTCTAATCCTTCCAAGTAAGTTAAAAAGAGAAGACCATCATATTAATAATATTACTCATGTTTTATAATAAGCATTCTCCCTAAGGTCTCTTCTATGTCTATAAGGGAACTGTGGGATTTTTTTTTTTTCTTTGCAGAACCAGGGATTGAACTCAGGAACTTGCACATGCCAGGCAGGCAGGTGCTTGTGCCCCTAAGCTACCTCCTCGGCCAGCCCCAAGAGAAGCGTGGAGATTAACACCATTAAGAACAAACAAACAAACAAACAAACAAACAAACAAAAACAAAACAAAACAAAAAAGGCAAGAGAATTAGAAGTTTAAGAGAGTTAGTAGCAGTCCCAGAAAACAGGAACCAAAGGCCTCCTGTTTAAAAAAAAAATTTTTTTTTCTTTGAGACAGATTTTGCTATGTAATTCAGGCTGATCCTGTACTCACTTTTGTAGCTCCCAAGCCAGTCTCAAACTTGCAGCAATCCTCCCATCTCAGCCTCCTGAATGCTGAGATTACAGGCATGCATCACCATGCCACCTGTGCTAGGGCCAGCACAGCATGTGGAGCTGGTGATAGGACCTTGTGCTTGCCAGGTAGGTGCTTACATTTCTGAGCTATTCTCCCCTTAGAATTTATAAAAACATTGTTTCCCTGTGTCATTAACTATTCTTCAGAGCCAACTTCCTTCCACAAAACTTACCATGCAGACAAGAAACTCCTAGAAAACTGCAGGTCTGAACAATCTACAATCAGCAGGAAACCAGCTACACTGACTGACAGCTACGTGTCACTTAAATTGAAACCCATGCAAGCCGGGCGTGGTGGCTCACGCCTGTAATCCCAGCACTCTGGGAGGCTGAGGCAGGAGGATTGGTGCGAGTTTGAGACCAGCCTGGGCTACAAAAGTGAGCTCAAGGCCAGCCTCAACTGCATAGCAAGACCCTGTCTCTAAAAGACAAAAAAAAAAAAAAAGAAACCCATGCAAACAAATATCTAAACACTCAAGAAAAAACCATCTATTTTAACAGCTGCTCAAATCTTCTGATCACTAGGTCTCTGATTTATTATAAGCGAGAACTATTCATAAACCAGATTTGTTCATAAGCCAACAGTCTTTTACAGTATACCTGTGGAAAGCTAGTACAGTGGCTTATGATCGTATTAATACTTCTATTAAGAAAATACCTACCACTTATTGACAAAAGCTGTTATATATTCATAAAATTAGAAGATGAGAGATACTATAAAAAAACCTGGTTATTTATTGGAATTATGACCTTCCACTGACCATATAATGCCTATGATTAGCTCAGGGAAATCTTTTTTATTCTTGGAGAAATCTTTCATTACCTCCATGCTTCAATTTTTGTTATTTCTCCAACAGAAGCTTGAGTAACACAGTTCAAATACATTAAAGGATACTTTAAATGACAGCTAATAATAATAAGCAACGACTAGCCTCAAGTATACTGGGAATACATGAAAAGCCTCTAAGTGACTCTCAGTTTCTTTACCTTTTGGTTGAGGAATAGATGAGACCTTAAAGCATGACAAGAAGGTGACCTGCCATGTCTGAAGGAAAGGACAAATGAGAGAAAGGAAGGGTCAAGAATGGCAAAGTGTGCTGCACCAAGTTCTCTACTGCAACTTCACAAATAAAGACTTCTTCTGAAGATAGTAAAAAGTGGTGGAGATATTTTGGTCTTCAGTAACATCAAGTTTACTCGCCACTGGGTAAAGGATAAAGCTACAGTATATCAAATGATACTGTTTTGCAAACAAATCCACCATAACTATCAAAAGGCTAAGTACCTACTGGGTAGACAGCAGAATACATTGCAATACACACATAACACCTCTATCAGAAACAGAAGCCTGAATCGTTATCTAATAGCTTTGCTATCAGACTAAGCAATATAACCTTATTATGTAAATTTCTGGGGACTTATACCAAAATTCATAAAAGAACATCTATTTTACAGATGTATAGCTGTGATTTATAAAATCCCAACGAATGGTGTTAAGAGGCAAAGTGTAAAGTATGCACATTTATAACCAAAGACAACCTAAAGGTACACTGTATTATAAATTTCTGTATAACACATGACTTTTAAAGTGAAATCTTAACTAGGTAAAATGCATCAAATACTAGTAAGATCAAATTTCAGAAGGAAAGTCCATCACGGCAATTATTATTATTTAATGTCACTTAAAATACATTCACAGGGCCTGGCGGGATGGCTCAGTGGTCTAAAGCGCCTGCTTGGGAAAGCTTGGGCCGCTTCAGGGACCGCAGTTCGATCCCCGGCACCACATGCTGCGCCAGCCCTGCCCTCAGGGCAGGCTGAGCCGGCCATAAAAATAAATAAACAAACAAAAGTTCTGAACAAGAAAAAATAAAATAAAATAATGAAAAAAATTAAAAAAAAAATACATTCACAATAATCGCTGAAATAAATGCTACTAATCTGAGTCCTAGATAACAGATTTTTTGTGTGTGGTATGTGACTGAATGCAGACGCTCCTAAATGCTAAGTACTTTACCAGTGAGCTACAATACGAGCCCCATCTGCTGTGAGTTCTTAAGTAAGTCTAACAAGAATAACAGATATAAAAAATGCAAGTGCCCTTCCTTTTAAAAAGTCAGTCTGCCCCTTTCTTCTTCAAGAAGAGTGTTTGATATGAAATGATTTGCACTTTAAGTCTTTAATGGGATTTCAGAAAAGAATCACAGAAAATGATTACTCCTTTGTATAAATTTCTTTGCATGTCTACCACAAGTGAAATGCTTGGCAATTAATTATGTTAGATCTTTAATTCTACATTAATTCTAATGGTCTATATGAAACACAAACCAATACTCTGAACATACTTATTGAACTCATTTCTAAGTGAATATTTGCTCCATTTTTCTTAAAAATTCCACTCATGTTTCTCACATCTCATTTCATCTCATTTTATTAATTAATTAATTAATGTATGCATGTATGTATGTATGTATGTATGTATTTTAGTGCAGAGTCTACAGGGTCTTACTACATAGATCACACTCTTGATCATTCTATTTTCAGCCTCCCTAGCACTGGGATTATAGGAGCACACCACTACACCATTCACCAACTCGGCATGCCCTGGGGGCAGGATCAGCATGGCACACTGGGGATCAAAACTCAGTCCTTGTGCCTGCCCAAGCAGGTGCTTTAGTCCACTGAGCTATCTGGCTGGCCCTCATCTGAATTTAAACAAGCTACCACCTACAGAAGGTGAAAATGACTTCATTCTCAAAAAAATATTTCCAAGTTAGTCTTAAGTGACATTTAAAATAATATACTGATTCAATCACCTTACTGAAGAGTGCTTCTGAAATCCTCAAATGCAAAACCTGTGGACTGTCCCTCAAGATTGAACACAGTAAGCAAAATTAGTTTTTAAAACATTTTCTCAAAACACCTCTCTTTAAAACAAAAAGTCAAGTGTAGACAGCCATTAACTTCTGATTAAAAACAAAAAGCTACATCCAAGGGCAGAGGGTGTTGATGGAAACGCCTGCTCTAAGCTAAGTAGTCAACATTCACTTGTTGGTTATGTAACATAGGAGGAGGCAAAAAAATGTGGAGACAACCAGTCAGAAGTTCTAAATTCTGGCTGTCCTAGACCTTCATGTCCTCATATGTCTAGATTATGATTTCTAAGGTCCCATGTCACCTCTCAAGACCAGAAAATTTAGTTTCACTTCCCACCAGACCATTCTTTGTCAAGCAAACTTAAATCTTATTTTTGTTTTCCCAACCAAATAAAAATAAATAAAAGGACACATATTTAGTGTTTGTGCATCTAATCAGACACTATTAATCATTTCTTTTAAAATTAAATTACCTACCTCACTGGGGTGTTGTGAGGATTAATTCATTAGTGTTTGTAAAGCACTTTGAGATCCTCAGGTCAAAGGCGCTATAGAAGTGCAAAGTAGTAGTATTATTACTAGATTCTTTGCTTATTTAAGGAACTTCACAATCCTTTCAAGCGTAACTCTGTGTTACAACATCTTTTTTTTTAACCCTGCATTTTATCCACATTATTTTAAATTCTTTTTAACTATGTCAGGGTGCCAGTGTTTCAAACCAAATGACTTTAAAGGTTAAAATTCTGACCTGCAAATGGGGGGATACACGTGAGGGAACTACCCATGTGGCAATTTCATTTAGCATAGCATTTTTGTGAGAAATCCTGTCGATCAGATTTAGAAGTGTGCCTATGTCCTAAGAAAAGTAAAATAAAACACACTTTAAATATATTGATTTGGCAACAAAATTCCTTTTTTAAAGAAGAAAGGAAATATGGCCCAATCCATGGACTTTAAAAGCTAGCAGCACTGTATTTACACATCATGTGCACACAGATATGCAATTGTCACACTTTTTAAAATCACAGCAACAGTATTAACATCAAAACTAATGAGCTAGTTGCTTTTCTTTTAAACTAGCTTCCTATCCTCAAATAAAGGAAGCTAAGCTCTGAAAAGAGGTCAAAGCAACTTTGCTTTATGGAGTTTCAAGACAAAACTTATAACCAAAGACCAAGGATTCAAAATTGGTTAAAATCTTCTGGACTGTTCATCACTTCCCACCCTCTTCTCTTACCAAATCTTTTTACATTAAAGTGTGCTTTAAATCAAAACAACACACGTACCATGTACACACATACAAAGCTAAGGAACCAGAGACCTACTTATTGAATATTCTCAATAAAGACTTTAAAAACTTTCAACACCTTCTTATAAGCTTCTTCTACAGTGCAACACAAGCTTCAGTCTCAACATCAAACTGAAAATAAGATACTAAATCTTAAAAAAACACTTACCTCCTGCTCCTGTTGAAAGATGACAACTCTACCACCTTTATCTCCTGTTGCTAGTAATTCTCCAGAATGATTAAATTCTACTGTAGAAATTATATCTGCTGTATAAATGAAACAAAGATGGACATTAGTTGTTGTTTGCCTTTCCCTAGCCTGAGAGTTAGCACATTTCCTGTATACATCAAGCCTGTATTGGCCTGCCATCTGATGATAGCATGAGTATCTTGCATGACAACTGGATTTACCCAAAAAAGTTCCACAGAAAAAAACCCATGAAATTACTTTAATAAAAGCACAATAATAAATATTAGTTGCTTAGTAATATTTTACTAAATTTGGAACTGCAAAGAAAACTTCTGAAACATTCTGCTTCTGAAGAGGTTCTGATGATACCATTGAAAATTGTGTTGTTGGCCCAGTGAGACACCTCATCAGATTAAGCACCTGCTTAGTCAAGCACAGGGAGTGGGGTTCAATCCCTGTGGTGCTGCCCCTGCAGCCACAACCCTGGGCATGCTGAGTCGGCCACTGGGCCTGGTGGTACACGTTTGTAATCTCAGTGTTGGGTAAGCTGAAAATAGGAGGATCACTACAAATCTGAGCTGCAGAGCAAGACCGTGTACCAAATACATAAATACATACATACATACATACATACATACATAGTTAACTGTCTTATATAGTTTTTTTTATAGTTTTTTAAAATTCTACTTTTATTTTTATTCTCTGTTTTTTAACAAAAGGTATCCCTATAATTCAAGCTGGCTTGAATTCACTATGTAGTGCAAGCCGGCTTCAAAGTGCCTCCCAAGTGCAGGGGTTGCTGGCATGTGCCATTACACTCAGCCTCTTACACAGTTTTGAATTTTATTGGTACATACTTGTAGTATGTTATAATTATACTCATCACAGGGAGTGTGTGTGTGTGTGTGTGTGTGTATGACATTTTTCATTTCCTTTTATTTTTTGTGGTACTGGGGATTGAACTCAGGACCCTGTGCTTGCCAGGCAAGCACTTATTCCACTGAGCTATCCCCCCAGCCATTTCATTTCCTTTTAAAAACCCTTTTCCAGCTGGGCGTGGTGGTGCACGCCTGTAATCCCAGCACTCGGGAGGCTGAGGCAGGAGGATCAGTGCGAGTTCGAGACCAGCCTGGGCTACAAAAGTGAGCTCAAGGTCAGCCTGAACTGTACAGCGAGACCTTGTCTCAAAAAGACAAAAAAAAAAAAAACCCTTTTCCCTCCTCCCTGTACCTCTTGCTCTTTCTTATCTACAGCATCTATACAGTATACATAGTATATATAGTATACATATATAAGTACACAATGTACATATATACAGTATATATGTATTTTTTCTTCAAACGTGTTTGTAGTATAGTCACTTTTCTAACAGGGACTAGATACATATATAGATAGACAGATAGACAGATAGGTCGGTCTGTCTATCTATCTATCTATCTATCTATCTATCTATCTATCTATCACTTTATAACCCTCCCCTTTAATCTCCTTTCCCTGCCCTCCCACTGTCATTTGGTTTCCTTTCCTTATGCCACAGATACACCCATTTCCTATTACCTATTCTTTATTTTGCACCTTACTTACATGTACTGGAAGCCATGCAATATTTAAGCCTGTGTTTGAATTACTTCACTTTAGTTCTCAGGGTGCATACATTTCCCTACAAATTGAATTTATCCTTCACAATAGCAGAGTGGAAAAGATGGCCTCTTTAACAAATGGCTAAGAAAACTGGCTGTCCACATGCCAGATTGAATCTAGATCCACACCTCTCTATGTACACTAAACAAAAATGAAAATGGATCAAAGATCTAAATACTGACACAGAAACATCCTATAGGAAGACAATATAGGTAAAATTCTCGAAGATGTAGGTGCAGGCAAAGACTTTCTAAATGGAACCTGGTTACACAAGAAACCATGTCAAGACTGAACACATAACAGCACATCAAGTTAGAAGCTTCTGCACAGCAAAGAAAACCACGATGAGGATAACCCATAAAATGGAAAAAGATTGTCATCTATTTATCAGGGACTAACATACAGAATATAAAAACTCAAAAAATTCACACTCACCAAATTGAGAGATCAAACAAAACAAAACAAAACAAACAACCCCCCACAGAACAGGGATTTGAAGTTAAGACCCTTCAAAGACAGAAGAAATAAAGCCAATAAATACACAAAGTAGTTCACATTGCTGTCCATTAGAGAAGTGCAAATTAAAACACAGATTCCATCTCATTCCAGAAAAGACTTTTTCAAGAAAGTAATAATGCTAAAGGGCCAGGGATATAGCTCAGTGGCAAAAGCGCCTGCCTAGTAAGTCTAAGGTCTTGAGTTCTATCCCTCATATCACAAAAATAAAATAATGCTGAAGAGGCTGGGAGAGGGGTGCTGGTGTTCTTTGTGATGGTTAAGTGTAAACTGATACCACTACAACTCCAATCCGTATAGAGAATCCCTAAAAAACTAATCTAGAAATCTCATTTGACCCAGGGACGCCTCTACTAGCCATATTCCCTAAAGACTTAACAGCATCATATTACAGTAATACATCTGTTGTAGGCGGCTGAATTAGAAATATTACTAGGCAGTCAGATAGGGCCAGACCCCCCAGGACAATATGGAAAACAACTTGACTATGTAGCTTTGCAAGGGACAGGCACCTGTGGTCCAGTCCTTGAAACCAAAGAGTAAAGAAATGCAGCTGCCCACTCAAAGTTAAGTATCAGGGATTGATATTCTAAATAAGTATTATCACCCTAAAAGAGCCAGAAACTCAACCCTCAACAGAAAGAACCCTTATTCCATATTCATGCCCCCTTGCTATGTGACTTGCTTTCTAATTTGCTCCTGATTTAATCAATTTTACCTGAACAGTGATGCTTGTAACCTCATTGGTCAGCCATGACTTTGGCCCACTTCATGATCACCTAAGCAAGTTCCCCTAGTTTCACTTTAGGTCTGCCTTATCACATGGTTTCGCCCTACAAGACCCCTAAAGAAAGACAATTTCGCGGGCAAGCCACTCGGGCCTCCTGTTCCCCTCTTGGACGGAAGCTTTCTTTCCCAATATTCTATTTCAAAAACAAAACAAAACAACAACAACAAAAAAAGAATGTTCTTACATAACTTCAATAAGCTTTTGAGGGACAGGAAGTGCTGGGATAAAACCTGGAGCCTCACACATTAGCCAAGTGCCCTTCCACTGAAAGTTCTACCTCCACCCCAATAAGTATGCTTGCCTGTGCAAATCCAAAACTTGTCTATGATTAAGGTAGTTGTTACTAGAAGGGGGATAAATTTTAAAATGTAAAAATATTTTTCAATGGAAACTCTAAGAGCCATGAATATAAACTATGGCCTAAAACAAACACAGAACTCATGTTAGAAAATTTTTTTGAACTTTAGAATAATGCACTCTGAGTTAAAACAACTATCAACCTTGGTGTCCGTGCCTGTAATTCAAGCTAATGGGAGGCTGTGGCAGGAGCATCACAAAGCGCAGGCCAGCCTGGATAACTTAGTGAGACACTCTTTGAAGATTAAATGCCTGAAGGGGTGGGTGGGAGGATCAAGAAAAAAATATTAAATGCCTGACAGTGTAGCTCAACGGCACAGTGCTTGTCTCTACCATGTACAAGGCCCTGGGTGCAGTCCCCAGTATGTGCAAATCATAAAACTTATACACACAGACTACCATAAGGAAGAAGTACCTAAAAATGAAGTGTGTCACAAAAGCAGAGCCATACTAGTGAACTTGATGTGTGGCACAGAACAGTACATCAGCTGAGTTATAGTCTCACAAAGCAACAACATAATGCCAATTAATAAAAAAAATTCTTTTATGGGCCCGGCAGGATGGCTCAGTGGTCTAAAGCGCCTGCTTAAGAAAGCTTAGGTGGCTGAGCCGGCCATAAAAATAAATAAACAAACAGAAGTTCTGAAACAAGAAAAATAAATAAATAAATAAAAATTAAAAAATTATTTTAAAAGGAAAATAATTTTTCCTAAGTCTCAGTGGTAAAATATTTGCCTGCTACAGCCAGCAACAAAGCTTGCTGAGAAGGCAATTGAGACTGAGCTTGGTAGTGCAAGCCTGTAATCCCAGCTCTTGGGAGGCAGATCACTAGGAGTCTGATCTAGTAGTGAGATCCTGAACACCCTGTAGATCCTTTCCTAAAATACAAAAAGTCTCTGTGTTAAATCTTACGGTGAACCAAAAGGGAGGACCCACCTCTCCACCAAAACATTAGTCAACCACCCTACAATACATCTAAGTCAACGCAGAACTTTTAGATATTGATTTCCAAAATCCACAACATAAAGGCATAATTTTAAAGGTTCAATCAAATTTGGGTTAAAAAACATTTTGTTGAATTTTATTTATATACTAATTCAAACCCAGAATTTACAAAGCATTATATAGAATATAACTCATTTCTCCCAATCTATTCTTTTAAAACTGTCAGCACCCATGGTTATCCTTGGAAAGTGAAATAATCACTTTCTCTCCACGTGGCATGGTACTCAGTGGTGACAGTGGCACTGACAATAGCAAGGTTTCTCATCTGTTTTTACTTGTTATGCTTTGTGTCTAGATGTGCCCATCAAAGCCTCTTGTGGTCATAGGTGTGACATACTCAGAGAGGGCTGGGATTGATTCATGGTGCGAAACTAGGATCAAGGATACTAGATGAATTGTGGAGTACTACTCACCCTAGCTAGTAAAATATAAAGAACAGACAGAAGGAGCTCTGGTGGACTCCTGCTGCTTTGTTACCGTCTGCCCACCATGGACTATTTCTTCTGTGGCATACCAGTTTGTCATGTCACCCTGTCTTGGAGCTGGCAGATTATGGACTAAAACACATAAAATAAGCCTCTTCTGCTCTTTGTCTAAGCAATGAGACAATTAAGCTGTTACCTTACCAGGCACAGTGCTCCTTTCTCACTTTCTCTGCTTTTTGTGTGCCATAATAAACAAAATACAATCAGCCAAAGAACACTATCATGGTAAAAGAATAAAATCTTAACACAGGAAGACTTTTACAAATAGTACTTCTGAACATTAGGTGATCAAATTCTTCCTAGGCTTAATAGTCTGCATATTTCAGCTTTTGAATTATGAGGCACTTTTCATAGAGGTACTTACTGATTCTGTAATTCCATTTGAGGTCTATATCCCAAATAAATGATTTGAAAGAAAGCACTCATGTATACATGTGCTTATTAACTGTATCAACTATATAAAAGAATAAAGCTGGCCATAATTTAAACATCCAATAATTAAAAATATAAGGTATTCTTCAAGTTACCAAATGGAAAACGGTGGCAAGCTGGGTACCTGGCCAGGCTGATGACTGTTAACACCTGACCATTTACAGAACACGTTTGTGAGGCCTTGGTCTTTCATATGAATATAACCTGGTACTGTAACAGCACACATGGCTACGAAGACATACCACATTAGGGCTGGCCAGATAGCTCAGTGGACTAAAGCACCTGCTTAGGCAGAACTTAGTGGCTGGGGTTCAATCTCCAGAGCACTGTGCTGGCCCTGCCCCCGGGGCATGCTGAGATGGCAATTGAGACTGGGTGTGGTGGCGAGTACCTATAATCCCTGGGCTTCGGAGGGTGAAAACAGGCAAATCATTAGAGTGTGATTTACATAGTGAGACCCTGTACCACATAAAAAAGACATACCACACTGAGCACACAATGAACACATGTATAACCCCAACCAAAAATGTGCTAAGTGTGCATTTATATAGTGTCATTTAATTCTAAAAATCACTATGACACAGAAATAAATTTCAATTTATAGGTGAGCAAAGGGTAGCTCCAAGAGATTAGGTAACTTACCTAAGAAAATCAGTTATCAGAGCCAGATTCAAATTTAGCATGAGTGAAAAACCATATAGAAAAACTTGCAGTATAGGATTCTATACAGTACCCAAATGAAGAGTAACAGAATTAATGTATGAGTGTTTATCATCACTTTTGCACTGCCAGAATGCTGGTATTAAAAAATTTACAGGCAAATAACATTTATACTACTTATTAGTGATAACCCCAAAATATAGTGGTTGCCCATACAATAAAACTTTATTCAGTATCAGCTACATTCACAGGAGATACACCTTTAAAATTCCAGGTCCTTAAGAGGCTTATGGGAAAAGAAAACTGTAATCACAACAGACAACAGTTAAAGAACTTGGTAAACATTTTAGAAAGCCAAAGATGGAGTACAATAAAGCAAGATGAACACCTGCAAAGTCCACCTTAAGACTTAAAGACCAAGGAAATATGTGGAGATGCTTCCTCTTTTAATCAGTTTTAAATAGGACTGTAGCTGTAATTGAGCAGCAGACCATGGGGTTAGCATGGGCTGTGGGTTCCATCACAGCACCAGCTAATATACAAATCCATAAAGGGAAAAGGATCTATTTGGAGGAACTGCTTTTTAAAACCATCCAGAATAAATCTGTGTAAGCCTCACGTCAAACAGTAAATGTTAGGATCAACTGGACACTGACAAGCCATATTGTTAGTTTTCAGTATCGACAGGCTTTTAAACTAAATAACAAAGGCCCCAGCACCACTGCCTCTCCCAAAAACTACAAGGTCACAACCCATAAAATATTACAAACACTGTTACAACAAATAGACACCTCTGAAAACTCAAATATGCCTGCCTCCCAATACAAAATAAGCCTGTGTCATCAAGAAAAAAATAACATCAATAAAAATTAGATCAATCTTAAGACAATCGTGAACTTCACAAAAATTCTTTCCACAATTCTGGTCAAATGAAATTATGCAAGTAGAACTGGAGAAGGAATTAAGTTCCTGAACCAAGGTACCACTGTATTTCTTAAAATTCTGCATTTTGAACATTACCATGTATTGCTGAAAAATATTTTCAAATACATGCCATTAAAAAATGCTGTAAGAACAAACAGACTTGTGGTTCTTGTTTTTCAGGGGAGAATATGCATGTATGTATTGGAGATTAAACCTAGGCCCTTGCCTCTGCTAGGCACACACTCCCGTACTACTAGGGTGTGGCACTCTTGTAAGAAGTTAAACTTTCATACCTATAAAGAAAATGCACTTATCACAGTAGCTATATTGAAATATATTCTTAGGGCCAGCCAGATAGCTCAGTGGATTAAAGTGCTCGCAAGCAGGTGCAGGGGCCAGGGGTTTAATCCCTGGGCCTGCTCTGCTGGTCCCGCCCTCCCAGGGCACGTTGAGAAGGCAATTCAGACTGGGCACGGTGGCAAAATGCCTATAATCCCAGCTCTTGGGAGATTATATAAGCAGGCAGATCACTGAGTTCAGTTTAGTAGGGAGAGCCTTAACACCCTATAGGCCCTCTGCTAAGATACAAAAAAAAAAAAAAAAAAAGTCTTTGTTAAATTCAATTTTACTTTCTCACAAAACTTTACCAGATAATCAGTTACCTCTACTTTTTATCACACTTCAGTAAAAGACAGAGGCTAGCCAGACAATTCCAAGAAAAAACTATGGATCTATCCACCCCCGCTCAACATACACAAAAATCTAGTGACTGGTCTCGTTTTTGGCCTCACAGAATAACTTAGATTCACTGCCCTGTGAAAGACAACAAAGCTGAGCAAAGTATAAGAAAACCTGTTTTCTGACAATAAATAACATAGAGCACAAGACTACAAGGAAAAGAAAGCAAACTCTATATCTGCTCCACCTTCCTAATGGCAAGGATTTTCCATAACATGGTGACGAGTCAGATGAATCCCAAGACTTGCTATCTGTAAACTAGAGTATGCAGGCAGTACACCCTAAAATATCCACAGAGAGGGATCAACAGAAAAAGCCTAGGATCTTAGGCAAAATCCAGGCTAGGCAATACAAAGAGTGACACTAGGTCTAGAAAAGAATCCGACCAGTTAAGACAAGAGAAACCTCATCACTGAGGCACCAGATAGTTCTCAGTAGAGATAGTAATGGCCCATCAGTATTAAAAACTGAACATGTCCTATCAACTTACAACCAAATTTTGAGAAGCTCAAAATGGTTCCATGTAATGTGTGCAACTAAATAGAGAAATTGACAAAAACAGTGAACACACTCCTCTCCCATGACTGACAGATTAAAAGCAGAGAAATGGGGTAAATACTTGGGAAAGGGAAAGGATAGATATACAGAAAATATATCTGAAGCCTGACACCTTTAATTGCACTGAGGTAGGAGGAAGGAGACAAAAGTATAACATGTGTATCAATATAAAGTGTGTATTTCTTTTAAGAAGGTATACAATTAAAACAAAACTCATACACTGAGCCAAACAAAATCCAACAATTTCAACTATAATTTTTCCTGCTTATGATTTATTAAGATAAGGTCTCACAATGTAGTTGAAGTTGGCCTTGAACTCACTACATAGCCCAGCCTGGCTTCAAAGTCAGGGTGATCATCCTTCCTCAGCCCCCCAAGTGCTAGAATTACAGGTTTGCACCAACCACCACGTTGTCCTTGCTGACCTGACCCAATAGAGGAACAAATGGCTCCAATTTTACTAGTAACATTAGCAAAAAGTGGCCTAATGTACCTGCATGCACCACACCAGCAGTAGTGCAAGCTTCCCAGCAGTGATACAGTGTGTTAAAATGTACAAGTTCTAACTGACCACTTGATGACTTGAAAATTCTTAGAGCAAAACCAGAAATCAGCACTGAAATTAAAGTATTTAAAGTTCAATCATGATAAACGAAAACAACACACTCTTACAAGGAGTAGGTCTGGGGTTCCATCAGACCTTCATTAATACCACAAACACTTCCCACTCCAATAACCTAAGGGACTCCCCCACACACACTTAAATTCTACCTCTGCTTCTCCCTGTTTTTTTTTTTTTTTTTTTTGGGGGGGGGATGTTATTTTGGGGGAGGGGGACAGGTGGTATTCTCCCCCTAAACTCTGCTTTTAATATCCTACCATCTCTTACGACATTGGAGACCGAACTCTAAACAAGAGCTGTTGAAGCTCAAAACAGTGCTGCCTCAGGCCTTTCCTTGCTTTTACACAGAAAAGTCAGAAGCCACTTCACTGTAACTACTACTACTGTACAGACATATAACAGAAAATTTCTGCATTTTTTTATAAAAACACACCTGAGGGGCCAGGGAGATAGCTCTGTGGCACAAATGCCTGCCTGGCAAGTGCAAGGTCATGAGTTTGAACCCTGGTCCCACCAATAAAAATAAAAAATAAAAAATAAAAAAAAACCAACCACACACCTGATGAAAAGTAACATCAGCAGTTAATTAACACATCTTGTTTTAATAAACTTGTTTTGCCACAGTTTTTAAAATTCAGAGGAGTCGAAAGATGGTATGGAAATTCTCACATAACCCCTCACCAAGTTTCTCCATTTTTGGAATTTGTATTTTAGGGAAGGGCCTATGGGGTGTTCAGGGACTGCTAGATTGGACACATAGTGATCTGCCTATTTACAGCCTCTGAAGAGCTCGGATTGCAGGTACACGCTACCTCGTCCAGTCTTACTGCCTTCTCAGAGCACCCCGTGGACAGGGCCAGCAGGGCAGGCCCAGAGATCAAACCCCTGGCTCCTGCACCTACTTGCAGGCACTTTAATCTGCTGAGCTATTTGGCCAGCCCAGTTTCTCTGTGTATGTCTCACATTACTTTGGTACACTTGTCACAAATACAGAAACAACACTGATCAAGTATGACCAATTAAGGGCCGGCCAAATAGCTCAGTGGATTGAGCTATTGAGACGGGGCATGGTGGTACAAGCTTGTAATCCCAGCTCTTGGGAAGCTGTAAACAGCACTACGAGTCCAATCTAGTAGTGAGACTCTGAACATCCTGTAGATCCTTCCCTAAAATACAAAACAAACAACAAAACAAAACCCAAAAAGTATGATCAATTAAACTCCTTAACTTAGATTTCACCAGTCTTCCCCTACTATCCCTTTCCAGTTCTAGGACCATATTCAGGGTACCATATTACATTTTGCTGTTAGCTTCCTCAGGTCTGTGTAAGTTTCTCACACTTGTTTTTTTTTTTTT
>PVJA010023824.1:0-32600 GCA_004027025.1 Myocastor coypus | reverse complement strand
ATCCTGGCAGATGTGGTCTGTAGGTGGAGGTGGAGCTTTGGGATTGAGTAGTCCTTGTAGGCTCATGGACCGGATCTGTTGCCAAAAAAAAAAAAAAAAGAAAGGGGTTGGGCCGGGGCGGGGAAAGGGAAGGCAAGCCAAGGATCTTGACCCAGCCGGCGCTTGGGCTCAGCTCCCAGCGGTGCGGTGTGGGCTGGGCTGGAACAGGAAGTTAGTCGCGGGAACACAAAGGCGGGGCAGAGGGGCGCAGGGGCTTACCCGCGGCGGGTGCGCAGGCTCAGCTCCCAGCAGTGGGGTTTGGGCTGGGCTGGAACATGAAGTTAGTCACGGGAATGCAGAGGCGGGGCAGAGGGGCGCAGGGCGGCAAAGTGATTTTGAGATCCATCTGTTCTTCAATATGCCAGCTTACCAGGTCTTATTGACAAGTGGTATACCATTGTACGAATGCACTCATCGCTATTTATTTCATGGTTAATAGAAGCCAAGCTTTTTTAAAGAATTAGTCAAATAGGGGCCCAGCGGGATGGCTCAGTGGTCTAAAGTGCCTGTTTATTCCACTTACAAAGAAAGTGAAATATATCTTGCAACAAACGCTACTGCAGTACTTTTCACACATTGCAGAAGTTTATGAGTTTAAGTTTAGGAATTTAAACTAATTCCCATGTCGATGTTGCTTTGCTTTTGCCAGGGATTAAACTCAGGACCTTGTGTGTGCAAGGAAGATACTTCGGCTCCTGAGCTGTCTCCTCAGCTTCACACCTTCCTGTAATTGGAATAGCTATTTTTTAAAACATTGCAATTTGCAAAATTTTCTACAATTTATTTCTCCCTAATAATAATTTTTTTTCATCTTTTCCTGTGCTTATTAATGATGTACTCTTGTTGGTGGTATTATTGTTCAATTCTTTGCTGCCCACTTTTAATTTAAATTGTTTCATTTGCTTGCTTGATGTAGGCTACCTAGGGTTCTTTACATACTTTGGATATCACTCATTTATCACATGTGTTACACAGTTATTTTTTAACCTGTAGTATCTCGTTTCACTGTTGATTACAGCTTTCACTTAGCACGGTTTCTAATACTAATGAAGGAATAATTCAAATTACCTTTCTTTTTTAAAAAGAAGGTGAGGGGGCTTGGCAGGATGGGTCAGTGGTCTAAAGCGCCTGCTTAGGAAATCTTGGGTGGCTGCAGGGACCATGCTTCCATCCCTAGCACCACATGCTGCGCCAGCCCTGCCCTGAGGGCAGGCTGAGCCGGCCATAAAAACAAATAAACAAACAAACAAAAGTTCTGAAACAAGAAAAAAATAAAATAAAATTTAAAAATTCTAAAAAAAAAAAAAAAAAAGGAGAAATGTTACTCAAGGCTCTCTCCTCTGTCCAGCATCTTACAGAGCACCGCAGCGCTGTCAAGTTTCACAAACGGCTTAGTTCAGCCAGTCTTTGGTTACATGAACAATTTGACAAGTCAAAAAAATACTCATGAACATTTTGACATTGAAATTGAGAATTCTCTCCTGCATCTATTGAGCTCTCTGTGTATAGATATGTTAAATTTATATGTACACCTTTTTTTGCATTTTATAATTTTCTATAAAACAGGTATTACTACAGTAAGGTCATTTCACTTTGTAGGAAAATCTCTTCCTGGTGAAGGCTTAAATGAGCCGTGGTGTGAGGGTACTCTCCAAGGCAACAGGCGCGTCAACTAGGAGCTCATTAAGAAAGCAAATTCCGGAATTCCACCCTGGAAGTACTGCTGAGGCAGACACTCAGAAAGCAGAATCTAGAAATTACTATTGTAACCAGTCCTCCATTTGATTCATTTGGAAGCTCAAATTTCATAATCATTAAGTTCTATCTATTTATCTTCCATAAATCTTTATGTTGGTTGAAAGTGTTGTTTTATCCCCACTATGCAACTGATACCCTTCCTGGATATTAAATCATACATGGCATGCCCTGTTTCCTATGTCATCCTCTTTTGAACTCTATTTTCATATTTTACTTTCTGAACAAAACAACATTCCTGCTTATTAATGATATGATTGTATATATTTCTTGCTCTTTGTGTGTAATTAGTACCTAGTCTACAGGGTCTACAGGGTCTCACTACGCAGATGGGACTCATACTGATGCTCCTATTTTCACTTCCCAAGCACTGGGATTATAGGTGTGCACCACCAGATCCAGTGTCTGACACTGTCTCACCACGCCCCAGGGACTGGGCCACAGGTCATACTTGAGGATCGAACCCTGGCCTCTGTGCCTCACTAAGCAGATGCTTTAATCTGCTGAGCTATCTGGCCAGCCTAAGTCTCCTTCTCCCGAGCAAGTAATACACATATATAAACTTTGCATGCTGTACGTCTGTTTTATTGGAGGCCACAAAATCAAGTCCCACTGTACTTTGAAGGTCATTTGAGTTTTATAATTCATATGAACATATTGTATTCTGAGAGACAAAATTTTATTAGAACTAAGATATTTTTGGTCTAGGTTATAATGTTATTCTTCTTCACTTGTTTTTTATATGTAGGTGAGATTGACAAATAGATTGTGTATTTGACCTAAAAATTATTAAAAGCAAAAGTAAAAAATACGTTACGTTTTTATCCCCCTCAAATACTCCCTTTGTTCTAAGCTCACCGTTGTGTCCTTACTACTGTCTGAGGTCACCCTAAAGTCCTTCCTGGGTGCCGCGGCCTGCCTCACTGGGGCCTCTGCAGTAGCCTGAGCGCATTTGGGGCATTTCCCTTCCAAGGTCACTTTGACATTGGGTAAGAGTCTGAAGTCCCACAGCACTGGCTCCGGGGAATAACGAATGATCCAGGGACGCAGCACTGTAAAGTTTTCACAACTGTGCTTCTGTTGGATGCTCTGGCGGCAGCCTGTTTCACATTTTCTATCCCAATTCCTAGAGACAAAAGGCAGACTTTCTAAGTCTGCTGCATAAAGTGGCAAGAGGAATGATGGGAGTGTGCCCGAGGCGGCACGAGGGGTCTTCAGAAAGGGAGGGTGGTGAAGTAGGTGCATCTTTTCCTGTATCATTTTAATTTGATTACGCATCTTATATTTTGATCACCCGTGAATTATTTTACAACAGTTCGAATAAAATCACATTTATTGTGCATCTTTTCCTGTATCATTTTAATTTGATTACGCATCTTATATTTTGATCACCCGTGAATTATTTTACAACAGTTCGAATAAAATCACATTTATTGTGTCATCTCTCTATAGGGATTCTGCGAAGATGATTTCCATGGAAACTGGTAGAAGTTTTCATCAAATAAAGTTGGGATGGTGCCGTCCTTTTAGGGTTATGCTTTGGGTTATTCCATTAACTCCGGGGGCTTTCATGTTTAGATTTCTTGAAAAGATTTAATTCAAAGAACAAAAGCAAAGATCAGATTCAAGCAAGAATAGATGAATCTTTCCCCAAAGTATAATGCACACTGGAGCACGCTAACATGCTAGGATTGGAAATTAATAATTTAAAGCTCAATGAAACCAATTGGTGCCAGATATGTTTGATATTTCAAGGACGTTGTTTTCCCACGTAGAAAATACGCTCAGTAACATTTGCCTTCACAATTACTTATTCCATAGTGATTATAAGTATTTTATTTACTTCCAAATAGAAAAAGAGGGCTATATTTTTATCATAGCTGTTACTGATTTAGTATTTTAATATTTCAATTATACTGATATGTAAATGAAGTTTAACATGAAAACATAAAACAGTGTTCAAGGTACCAGGAAATAACCCCGGGTAGCACTGAGCTCCTCACCAGCTTTTCATGGTATGTTGTTTTAATTTGAGTTAGCAGCCTCAAATTTGGATCTTTCTGCCTCGGCTTCCCAAGCAATATTACAGGTGTACACAGTGAACCCAGCATATTTATCTTATTTCTTTTATCAAAAATTACTAAGTTTTCTAGTGTGGGATAATAGTGAAGCAGGGAATTAAAATAGAGCAGTAAACAATCAGATCTTCGCCTTAGTCTCTTTACATTTAAAAGGCAGGGACATTGGTGCTGGTGGGGGGGTAGTTCAGTGGCATAAGTGCATAAGTGCCTGCTTGGCAAGCACAAGGGCCTGAGTAGTTCAATCTCTTGTAAAAAAAAAAAAAAAAAAAGGGGGGGGGACCATTTTATCATACAACATTATAATTTCATGTAAATTTTAATTTTCTGGGGCTGGGGAGATAGCTCTATGGCCTGCCTGTTAAGTGTATATATATTTATATATATGTAATTTTCTTCTAATATGTATGCAAACAACATGTCTTAAACAATAACATGCATTACATAAGGTACATCCTTGAACCTTTCAATGTTTGGAGCATTTCAAGGCCTCTAGGAAAGATGGGAAATGTGTTCAGTCATCAAGGAAGTGTTGCCTCAGCCGAGGCAGCCACCTTGAGGACCGCAGATGCTGAGCTTCCGTAGCGGGTTTCTTCAGCCCTCTATCTCTGCTTCCTCTCTCTCACGTGTGATTTCACGCCTGGGGTAGTCTCCTCTGGGCTCCCTCTCTGTCAGCCCTAGATTTCAGCTACTTCACGTGCAGTACGTTTCCAGACCCTGGCTTGTCGGACTGCACCTGTGTTGTCCGTTTCCTTCATGTCCTTGGGAAGCGCAGTCCCCGCTGTTAATTCTCCACAACCTGCGCTCTCTTCACTAAAGTGATGTTAATCTTATTCTCCTAGTAATATTTTTTCTGGAAAAACAAATACCCACACATTATTTTATTCTTCTAAAAGAAATCTCTGGATTGAGAAATAGTTCTTTAACTGGGAAGAAAGTGACTCATAGAAAAAGCAAGACAGAATTGCACATCAGATTGCTGGCCATGGTGGCACTCACTGGGGGTCCCTGTTCTGAGAGCACTGAGTCCAGGTGGCCATGGTGTGCTGGAGGCCAGCATGGGCAGCCAAGTGAGCTCAGATGGGCACAAGCACTTGTAGAGGTCTTGTCCCAGAACAAACGACAAACAAAATGAAAGAAAAATGCTGGGCATATCAAGTGTATGACCGCATCTGTGAAAACGTGTTGTACTGAATACGGCACTCCAGGTAAAAACAAGCAGCAAAGTAAGTTTGCATTTTTGAAGGCCAAGTATCAGACATTGGAAGGATTTCTGGATATCATGCTGAAAGTGGCAGTATTGGGGCCCAGCGGGATGGCTCAGTGGTCTAAAGCGCCTGCTTGGGAAAGCTTGGGCGGCTTCAGAGACCGGAGTTCGATCCTCGGCACCACATGCTGTGCCAGCCCTACGCTCTGGGTGGGCTGAGCCGGCCACAAAAATGAGTGAATAAGCAAAGGTTCTGAAACAAGAAAAAATAAATAAATAAAATTTTAAAATAAGAAACAAATGCTTAAAAAGAAAAAAAAAAAAAAAAAAAAAAAAAAAAAAAAGAAAAAAAAAAAAAAAAAAAAAAAAAAAAAAAAAAAAAAAAAAAAAAAAAAAAAGAAAGTGGCAGTATTTTGGGGAAAGATTGTAATAATCTAGGTAAAACATGACGCCAACCTATTTAAAGGGGGTCAAAGGGAAATAAAAAACATGGCAGTTAAGTTAATGAAATAAAACATACATGAAGGTTTAAGAGTTGAGTGTGCTGGGGAAAATTAAAAAGTGATTCATGATTTCAGCTATTGCAGTTTCTGCAGTGTATGTGGTCTTCCTCACCGATGGCTTGCAGGCAGGAAGGGTTCCAGGTGAAGCTTTTGTTACTGTGGATACAGACTACTCATAGACATAGAGGTAGAATTGATTTACTATTGATATCTTTATTGGCATACACTCAGAATGCATAATAATTACTTTCCCCGTGGAGCCCCAGTACACGTACATTGTGTCTCAATCCCCTTTCCTCCCCTGCTTCTCCTCTCCTGCTCCCCAGGCCTTCTTCTGAAATCGAGGTGGAAGCTTCCTTAAGCTCAGAATTCCCACATTCTGCATACATCTATATGGATAATGCCAAGGGTTGCTACCAGCTGGAGCAGTAGTCAGGCTTCCCTCTCTCTTGGTTGTAGGAGCTGAGGTCCTAGATCGCTGAGCAGTCTGATTTTGATTCTGAGAAATAAATTCTCCATGCCAGTGCCATTTTGCAACCTGGTTTGGCCGCTTCCGCCATTCTGGTACTTGGGTCTCTGTGGCTTTCTTCTGAAGGCAAAATCTCTCTCCCTTACAAGTCTGAGGCTGCAAAGGATGGAGAGCTGCTGCCTCTGCTGATGCCCTCTGGCTATCCTTTTGATTCTTTGGCTCCTTCCCAGCAATGGAGATCCTTTCATCTTCAACTCTACAGTCCACAACTTTCCTGGTGCTTCCTTTCTGGCCAAAATCACATTTTAAATCATCCTGCTTGGTTCTTTGCTCTTGATTTTCAACATAAATCTGACTAAAAACATCCAATAACAACCACGCCACTGCCCCAATAGTTTGCTGCCTTGAAATGTCTCTTGAAAGATTAATCAGTCCACCATGCTTAATTTCAGTCTTAGGCAAAGTCTTTGGGCACAGCAAAATTCCGAAAGACTTTCAGCCAATCCATAGCACAAATCATCTGGAGTCCACTAACCAGTGCTGGCCTTTTTACCAGCGAAAACTGCCTCAGCCTGATCATTACAGGAAGGCCTTCTGTCAGTCTTCTGGTCTGAGCTCTGACCCGAATCTCCCAAGCTGAACAGCCGAAGCCATTCTAGTGCCCTTTCTTTTAGGCGACATCTCTGAACATTGCCTATCTCTTCCCATAAGCCATTCCCAAAAGCTTGTAATCCACTTGGTCAGGTTAGTCACAGCAACAACCCCACTCTTGGTACCAAATTTTGTCTTAGCCACTTTTCACTCGTTGCTGGGACAAATACCAGACACCTAAGATGAAGGAAGGAAAGGTTTATTAGCTCACAGTTACTGGAGGTTTCAGTCCATATTCGGCTGGCCCAAGGCTGAGTGGAACAGGGCAGAGAGCATCCAGTTCATGGCAGCAGAACAGCAAAAAAATGGTGTCATAGATAGCCAACTAAACAGAGCAGCAGAGAGGAAAAGCTACAGCTTGAGTCTGTCTCTCTGCTGCTCTTTGAATTACATTCAGGCTCTCTGTCTTAGGATATCCACCCTAGACCACACCCATAGTCTCAGCCTTACCCAGACGGATAATCCCATCAGTACCAATGCCAGGGATCATGAATCAAGTCTCAATCTATAGAAGCCACACCCCATGATTGCATGAGGCTTTGGGGGGACAACTAGACATAAACCATAACACATCTGCAATGTGGATGATGCCAAGGTCTCCTGCCAGCTGGAGCAGTGGCCAGGTTTCCTTCTGTCTTGACTATAGTAATTGGGTGCCTGGATCACTGAGCACTCTGACCCTGATTATGAGGAATAAATACTCCACCCCAGCACCATTCTGGAATCTGCTACAGCTCCCACCATCATTCTAGAACAAAGGGCTCAGCGGGTTTCCCTTCAAGGCAAAGTCCCTGACCTTTACAATTGTGAAGCTGCAAAGGGTGAAGGCATTACGCCTCCTGTGATGTCCTCAGGCCATCTTTTCCATTCTCTGGTTCCTTCTCAGCAATGGGGATCCTCTCAGTTCTATCTTTCCAGTCTACAGTTTTATGGGCATTTCCTTTGTGGGCAAACTCACAAGAATTTGAGCCATCCTTCTGGGCTCCTGGATTTTGATTTGCAACGTAAATCTGACTAAAAACTCCCAGTAACAGCCATTCCACCGCCCCAATATTTGGCTACTTTGAGACATCTTTTGAAAGGTTAATCAGTGCACCATGCTTAAAATCACTCTCAAGCGAAGTCTCTAGACACAAGCAAACTGTAGATAACTTCTGTGCCAATTCAAAGCACAAATGATCTGGAGTTCAACAACCAATGCAGTCCTTCTCCCCAACAGAAACCTCCCCAGCCTTCTATTAGCCTTCTGGTCTCCTAAGCTCTTATCAGAATCTCACCTACAGAAGAGCCAAAGCTGTTCCAGCTGTTCATGAGTAGGTAGTATCTTCAAGCCTTTCCTATTTCTTCTCATAAACCATTTCCAAACACGCATGATACACATAGTTAGGTTTAGTCATGTCAACAACCCCACGCTAGGTACCAAATTCTGTCTTAGTTACTCTTCTCCTGTTTCTACGACGAATACCCAACACTAAAAATGAAGAAAGGAAAAGTTTATTTAGCTCACAGTTACGAGACGTATCAGTCCATATTTAGCTGGCTCCAAGGCAGAGTGATACGTGGCAGAGGGCAACTTTTCATGATGGCAGTTAAGAGCAAGAGCAAAGGAAGGAGTATTAGCAGCTCAAGCAGCTAACTTCTCTTCCTTCCTTACAGTGAAATGCAAGTTACCTGCTCCAGGGTAGGTGGAGCACCCACACCCACAATAACCAATCACAAATTCCAGACGGTGCCGCATGACTTCCTGAGGCTCTGGAGGAAACCTACACACAAACTAAAACCATCACATAAGCAGTCTTAAAGAAAAAAAAAAAAAAAAAAAAAAAAAAAAAAAAAAAAAAAAAAAAAAAAAAAAAAAAAAAAAAAAAAAAAAAAAAAAAAAAAAAAAAAAAAAAAAAAAAAAAAAAAAAAAAAAAAAAAAAAAAAGCTTGACTTTAGTAGTACACCCTGCAAAACATTCTTTTGCAATGCAAGAGAAACATACTGTTTTCCAGACAAATTGTGAGGAGTTTCTCTATACTGACTAAAAAAGAAACTTATGAGACTATATGATACTAACAGGAAAGATATTTCACCGCTAAAAAATATGGCAATGAAGGAAAGGAAAGAAAAAGTAGTCATACTCCATTAAATAAACTCTAAGGGCCAGCCAAATATCTCTGTCAATTAAAGCTGCTGCAAGCCGGTGGGGGCGGGGGGTGGTGAGGAAGAGGTGAGGAGATGTCTTCAATCCCCAGGCCTGCCCTGCCGGCCCCACCCCAGGCAGTGCTGAGAGGGCAATTGAGCCTGGGCGTAGTGGCATGCCCCTGTAATCCCAGCTCTTGGGAGGCTGTAAACAGGTGGATCAGTACAAGTCCCAGGGTGTTCAGTGAGACCCTGAATATTCTGTAGACCTTTTTGTAATAAATAAAACAATAAGTAAATAAACTAAATAAAATAAAACACAAATGAGCCAGAAGGGTTTTTTATAATGTAAAAAAGAGCACTGTAGCTGGAGATAACAGTATGCACACACTGGGTGAACCAAGGCGGCACGCCTCTAGTGCCATGTCTGGGCCCTGGCCACTCTACTTCATTTGGTTTCCTGTAGTGCAATTCCTATCTGCTGTGATCTGAGCAGCTCTAGTCTCTAGTGATTTGCTCTGGAACCTGTCCATCAGAAATGGACAGAAATCCCTGAACCCGTGAGCAGTACAACTGTTACGTCCCTTAATGCACAGTTGTCAGCTTGTCTCAGTAGAATAAGCACTTGCCAGGCAAGTGCAAGGTGCTGAGTTCAATCCCCCATACCACAAAAACAAACAAACAAATATATATATATATATATATATATATATATATATAAATACATAAATAAATAATTATAAAATGGTTAAATAAGATGAATACTAGCTACAGAAGAAAGGTACAATGTATGCAAATCAGCAAATGAAAGGCAGTATTTTAACAAAACGAGGGGCAAATGTGTGGTCTTAATAACATATTTAGCAAAGGTGGTAAAATTCAATAGTTCCATAATTTAAAAAATCTCAATAATTATGTATATAATAAATTGACTCAGAGTCAAAGCTGTATACACCAAACTCATATGCAACCTAATATACAGAAAGGGAAAGGTTGAGAGCATTTCCTCTGAATTCTATAGTATGACAAGCACATTCACTTTATTCACATTTATCATAATAGGAAAATCATTTTAAAAGGTAAAATAAACTAAATAGATCCACATCAAATGAGAAGAAAACACATGATCCCTGTTTATGAAAGTATGATCTACACCCTAAAAATTCCACCAGCAGTACACTATTAAAATGAATACAGTATGTTTTCCAGGAACAAAATCAGCAACATGTTCCATAGCATTTGCATGTGACAATAATCAACTGACTACAAATATAATAAAGCAATCCCACATCTCCACCTGGGAATTCGAGTGGCTGGTCCCTCCACCTACACCAAGGACTGGAAACCCTGCAAACAATCCAGGCCTTGTCAACCTGCCCAACTAAGAATCCAGGTTCCAGCCTGCACCTTTCATCTTAGGACAAAGTGACCTGGGGAATGCCAGCCACACAGGATGACCCAGCTAGGGCGCACAGGATGAACAGGCAGCACTGGTGAGATGGCAAAGTACAAAATGTGAGTCATCAGATGGTCAAATAGGTGAAGCAGTGCTGTGCTCAAGGACAATGACATATCTAGTAGGGGCAGGGGAGTGGACTGCCCCTGCCATTTTTGAAATATAATTTTATTTTGTCTTGTTTATGTCTTTCTTTTCCTTTTCCTTTTTTTATACATTATGTTTCCTTCTTTGCTTCTCTTCATTCCTTATTCTTTCTTTCTTTCTTTCTTTCTTTCTTTCTTTCTTTCTTTCTTTCTTTCTTTCTTTATTTCTTTCTTCTCTCCTTTCTAAGGACTAGGGGGAACTCCAAACATAGAAAATGACACTCATCTCCCAAACCTAGAGAATAAGTTCAGAGAATTTCTGGAAAATCCCTCATTCTCTTGCTTTACTCCAACCCCTAGTTTCCATAAACATTCTTTCTCTTCCAGCTTTGCTTCCACTCCTTCCCGTTATCCTTGTTTCATACAGTCTTCTATATAAATTTCCTCACCACAAAGAAAAACCTCGCTACCAAGGACCTGTACTTGACATACAAACTCCTCATTTATGACAGGCTGGGTAATAAAACTAGAGAATTTACTCCTATGGTCTACATTACAAAATTAGTAGTTGTCACAGTTCGTCAGTTTCTAGGCTACTGTTATTGCTCTGTGCTACTTTAGCTAGTATGTTATATTTGTTGCAATCAGTTGTTCTCCCTTGTGTAATAATATGGGGAAGCTGTGGGTTCATAACTTTCTTATGCCAAAGGACTGAGGGCTGAACTGCTCAGATCCCAACATCCTACTCTAGTTAAACTGGCAAGGTAGGATCTTGGAACCGGCACAAACTAAGAATACCCGATAGACAGAAGAGAATCCTAAAGGACAGGCTTCTAGAGAATCTTTGATACTAGTGATGTAGTCACCTACTTCCAGAACTCACAGAGGTCACCACAGAAAACAAAATAATTTTTTTGAAATGCAATATAGCAAGTCACAGAAGCAAAATGTAATCTTAGACTTTTAATCTGCCCAGATTAAGCCCAGGAAACACTGACATGGGAAAAATTCAAGTACACAGACGTGAAATTTATGAAATGATCGCATCTGAATAAAGTAGCAATTCAGTGGAGTATAAGGGAAATTAGGTCAGAAATAATCTCTCAGGCAAAAATAATGACAACTGTAATAAAGGAATTATACAGCCTATCTACAGAAGACATGGATTAAAAATAGAAGTGGATGGGAAAAAGGAAAACCTTCAGTGAAAAATATAGGAAGAAGCAGAATTCATGAAACAGATTAAGAGACACATTCAGACCTTAGAGACAGAATCATGCTAATCACGAAAGGAAAGATGTCTTAAAATCCAGGAGACACAGACATAGAGGAAACAAAAATATACAGATGTGTAATTTCTGATAAGAAAGCATCAAAGAACCAGGAAATAACAATACAACTGCTGCAAAGTGATACAAAGAAAAACAAAATGAGATAGATAGGCATGAACGAAAAGTAGGCACCAATACAAATGACAAAGAAAGACTATTTACAAAAGTAATAGCAGAAAACTTCTAAAACTTGGGAACAAAATCTGACATAGATTCAACTGGGGCATACATAACTCTAAATAGCCATGGCCAAATAAGCCTACATCAAGACATAGAATCAAAATTCCAGAAAATTTAGCATAAAAAACTAAAAACTGGTACAGGAAAAAAAAAACCTAACAAATCACCCCTGAATGAAATCCCATTAGAACTATAGCCTACTTCTCAACATAAACCCTCAAATCAAGAGGAGCTTTGGATGAAATATTTCAAATCATAAAATAAAACAAAAAAGGTGTGCAACCGAGACTGATGTTCCCTACAAAACTATATTTCAAAAACAGGAAGAAATAAGATATTTCCATGACAAAGAGCTACTGAAGAAATTCATGATCATAAACCAGCATTACAAATACAACTGAAAAATATTCTAGTGAAGGATAAAAATGACCATAATTCCAAGCACAGCATCAAAAAGAATTAACCAGGCAGGACAAGTAATTAAACAGAGAGGAAAAGCAGCTAATTGACTGAAAATAAAAGCCATGAGAAAGACCATCCAATACCTATCAGATATGACCATCATTGTAAAAGGCCTCAGTCAACTAATATAACAAAAGTTTGGCAGAATGGATCAAGAAATGAGATTCAACAATGTGTTGTACACAATAAACATATTAAACAAAAAAAAAATCATTGAACTAGGTCAAAGGATGAAAAACAGCACTCCATGCATGAAGCACTCAGAAAAAGTGCGGGCATAAGTATACTGTTTGCATAAAATAAAACCTTCAAGCTGAGAATAATCAAAGGGTGTAAAGAATGTCACCACACACTTGTTAGGGGAAAGATTCAAGACAAAGAGATAGCAATCATAAATAAGTATGGGAGCACCAAACATGCAAAACATATACTACAACAGACATAAAAAATTAAATATGGGGCAGAAGTGTCACTATGTAGCACTGCTCCTGCCTGGTAAGCATGAGGTCCTAAGTTAAATTCCCAATTCAACCATCAGTCAATCAATAAATTAAATGAATAAACAAACAAATAATGGCAATGGGAAAATTAATACCCAATCATCACAAAGAGATAAAGTAAATAGACAAAAAATAAGCAAAGAAATAACAGAATTAAACCAAACATGTGAATAGGCTATTGCAAATTTTTGTGCTTTTTAGGCAAACAATAGGTATTAAAATTTTAATACTTTATTTTGTTTTTTCTTGTTCAACACTTATAATTTAATATGATATACTATATTATTTCATATAATGCAACCTATAAGATTAAAATTAATACCTAGTAATTCATAAAAGAAATATTCTAAGGCATAATTAAGGATATTGGTATTATATACTGACAATAATGCAACTTTATGACAAAATAGGCATTATGTCTCATGGATATTTAATATGCTACACAATCACTTAGTAAATTTTCATGTAAAGTATCTAAAATTTGAGAGCAATTATTTGACTCGATCAACTGAAACATCAAATTTTCTTGTGATTATTAGTTACTACAAATAATATCTATTACTTCCTTTCTCAGTAATTTAATGAATGGGTTGGCCTCTTGCTGGATATGGTCTTTTTTTTTTTCTGTATAACTTAAAGTTAGCTACAATCTTATATAAAGTAATGATCCAATAGATTCACTATTTTAATAGATTTTCTAATAGACCTAAGAAAATCATTGAATTTACATTTAAAAGCTTTCAAATTTAAAACTTTAAAATAGCAGGCTAACACTGACAGAAGAATTCTTCTAAAATAAGTCATGATAGTCAAATATAAATTTTAGAAATCATTTTCAACATTAATCACATTACTATTATGTTATTTTCTCAGAATACATTAACATCAAAAACTGTGATCATAATGTTGATAAGGAATGAGAAAAAGGTGGATTTACTCAATCTAATTTGTTATATCAGTCTATAAATGTGTTTAACAAATCATCTTGCTCGTAAGCGGTAATATAAAAATTCATATTTAAGATGAACTATCACATTTAAGAATTTAACATTTTTACTCTATCCTAACAAAATCACTCATATGATGTAAATCTATTCCTGGGCAATAAAAATATTATCAGAATGAGACTGGCCTTTCAGCCTGGTTGAATTTTATCCAGTTCTTGGTAGAATTATTCAGATCATATTTATAAGACTGCCGGTACCTGAAAATTCCATTTTTTTCTCTCATTGAGGATAGAAATAGAACATGAGTGATGATGTGCTTAAGTTTTGTTTTCTAACAATTTTAAAACTGCTGTTGCCTAGTAAGTTTAAACATCTTCAATAAAGTTTAAAAAGAATATATATATATATATATATATATATATATATATATATATATATTTAGTACAGGATCTCTCTTCTCTCTACACATATTGGACTCATAGTGATCCTCCTGTGTTCAGGGTGTCAAGCACCAGGATTACAGGCATGTGCCATCACCCACAGTCTCATTCTCTAAGGGAATGAGCCCTGGGATCGAACCTTGGTCTCTGAAAAAAAGACACTATTGTTTACAGTAATCAGTAATCATAGCAGTAACTTTTCTTGTGGTCTTCCTGTTGGGACATGCATTCAGAGCCCATTCATTCACTGTTGTCTGCAATTTGTAAAGCAATTTGTGAGCAACACTGTCCATTTATGTTGTGACTTTGTCTTGAGAAATTTTACTTCAAGAACAGTTTATTAAAATTTGACTCATCCTTTTTATTTCCCTTTTATCACTACCTTCAAACGTCAAATTTTACCCTTGTATCACCCTGCAGAGTAACATTTCAGGTAACATCCATAGCTGAGAGAGTGACACCCGACTCCTCATGATCTATCCTCCATATACAGTTCAGGAAGATCCCAGCTACATGGTGAGAGGTGATTTTATAGGGAGTGCAATCACCTAGTTATCATGCAAACAAGAATACTTACTAGACAGTACTGTAGTAGAAATAAATGGAAATTTTTCTTGGCAAAATGGGATGCTTGTTTGCTATACATAGCAGACATTTTATTTATTTATTTATGTATTTATGTATTTATTTATTTATTTAGTGGGACTGGGCATTGAATTCTGGACCTTGCACTTGCCAGGCAGGCACTTGTGCCCCTGAGCTATCTCTCTAGCCCCTTAGGCATTTTTAAATACAGAAAAGGCTATATTTCTTTTGCATCTATCTATCATAAAAACATTCATTTTATTTGAATAGCAAGTGTCAGTCAAAAATTAAGAACTTCGATTTAGGTTGATAACACTGAATGTGTAGTTATTAATAACAGTATCTGTAGTTTAGTACTCTAAGCTGAATGGTTTGAATTATGAGTTGTATCTCATGGAGCACACAAGAGAGAGCATCATTTTAAAACTTACCGAAAACTATGCTGGGCTCAGCAACTATTAGTGAGCCCCATTGTCCCCTCTTGGTGTAGATGAATGAAGGGTGCATCACACTATCAGTGTAGACTCAAATCTTCCTCCAGGGACAGGTGGTGTTGGCAGGAATGAGGCATGTATGGCTGCATCACAAAAATTAAAAGGCATATTGATGCACTTAATTGTATAAATTTAATTGAATTTTATTTTTGAAGAATAAAAATAAAATAAAAAACAAATAGCAGAAATAGAGACAGAACAGGGTAACATACATGGTAATACATATGTTACAGATTTTCTAAACAAGATTAATAAGTTAACAATGGTTGTCCTATTATCTAATGTTTTCATGACATTAGCAGGTATAGTTATGCAAGATTGGACGTGTAATTGAATATTACCACTTGCTTTCAAGAAACCTTAATTTTTTCATAATTTTTCTTTTTTTACTTTTCTAAAAAAATAATTTTAATGAGAAAATAGTAATTGATAAGACATTAGAAATAGTACACATTTAGAAGAGCAGCGTGAGATGTATTCAGACACAGTTTTTGCATTACCCACTGCTGTCCTCAATGTAGTATCTTAGATTTCACGTATCAGCATACAGAATTAATCAAGGTGAAAATTCCACACATTAGCTAGTATTTTCAAAAAAATGAGGGAAATTATTAGTACAACTTAAATTTTTGCCTGGAAACTAGAATGTGATTAATAGCTACATCTATCATTTTAAAATCTCTTATATCTAAGAATTATATTTATTTGAAATAAAATTTTAATTGAATAATATCATTCCATCATTGCTTTAAATGTGTCCTTCTGAGGGCAGACAGTATAGCTCAGTGCATTAAGCACTTGCTTAGGGAAACACAGAGGCCAGGGTTTGATCCCTCTCACCACATGTTGTGCTGGCCCCTCACACACACTGAGTCAGAGATGGAGTCTGGGCATGGTGGTGTATGCCTGTAGTCCCAGAGCCAGGGAGGCAGAAATCAGGAGGATCACTACAATCTGAGCTGCATAGCAAGACCCTGAACACACACACACATAGACACACACACACAAACACACACACACACACACACACACTCCTTAAAATCTGTGATTCTGAACACAGTAGCTGTAAAAGAAAAAAAAGTGAAACCTTAACATCAGTTCATTTGAGTTGCTTATGGAAAATGTTTGCTAAAATTGGAATTATTTAATGTATACAGAGCTGTTAAGTTTATGTAAAGATTAATGCATGGAAGTAATTAAAAATAAGGAGTTACACATTGAATTAAATGTTAAGAATTTTTGACAAAACATGAGAAACAAAATTATTAGTATCTTAGAGTTTTTTTTTTCCAAATTTATAGTTTTATAATTAAGAAAATATTTAAGGAAAGGATTCCAAGTAGCTTTTGATTATGTTTTAATATACAGTCTCAGGTGGGTGAAAAACATTAAGCTTTCTATATGTGAGATAGTATTTGACTTTTAAAATGTTGTAATATGATATGTAAGTAAAATATTAGCTTTATACATGTTAATATTGATTTGTGAGTAATTCTCAAGAGATAAATGATTTCTATTTAACTCAAGCATTAATAAATATAGAATATAACAATTTAAAATTTTATAAATTTGATAAGTAGTTAGGTTTCCTACAAGCAAATAATTAATGTTGAATAATGTCTGATGATAACTAATGCAATAGAAGTAGACATTCATAGTCTCATAATAATTCTTACTCTCATTTTCTTGGAATGATTGCACACAGAGACACTTTTTTGAGCTTATCTTTTATTTCTTAGGTTTAGGTCAAAGATACCTTCTTTTGCTTGTTCCTGTAGTAAATATATTTAGTAATATGGATCATTGTTTATGTGTAGGATTATGAGGATTTCAGATTTGATTAAGTTCCAAAAACTGTCACAGAATAAACTTTGCAAGCAATAGGCAATAACGTACATATATAAAGCTGTTTTTCCTTTGAGCTTAGTCAAAAATGGCTGACAGTTACTCTTAGAAAATTATTTCTCCATAAGTAAAATCATTACTTATCTGGAAGAGTAGATGTTGTCATTTGCTTTTGTCATTCTAGAAGTGCTGAACAGAGTAAGAGCTTAATACAAAACATTTACTAGAAGACAGTTCAAAGCTGATGCAAGACTTCACTGAAAGACAGAAAATGTCCCAGACTCCTTTGGGACCATTTCACTGCACGTCAGACCTCCCACTCTCTCTGGACCCTGCCTTCCTCATTTGCATTTTTGCTTGTGAAGGGTAGCGAAGAAGGAATCCTTTCTTTGGTCATTCACAGCCAAGTGCGTTTCTACAGCTGCATCAGCTTCTCTTTATTTTTCCAGAGTCCTGTTTTTTTCTTTAAATCCACTCAGAGATTACCTAAAAATCCCAAAGATTTTATTCTAAAGACATTATATTTAATTATTTAATTACTTATGAATGTAGCTCTGACTCTATAGAAATCAGGCTATCCACATATCTTAGTGCCAGTTTCTATACAAAAATGATGTATTGAAAATAAACATGTTTACACATGCAATTAAACGGAAGAATTATTAAAAACTGGTTTTAAATATGTCACTACAAAACAAGCTCAATTTATATAATTGTATTGATTTATTTTATGCTACTATCATTTAAACATTTAATATGGAACAGGAAAAGATCTCATTTCATGCTTATTGAGAAATTTATGTTAGGAGTCATTTCCCAAGTAGGTTCATATCCAATATTTCTATCAGCTAATTTCTAGTTTGTGGGATCTAAAATTGCTATTTATTTTTAAAGTAGTTTAAATTAGTGACTGAGCACAAAAGTTAAAACAAATTTCAGGGTTCCAGACAATAAGAATTCATAAAGACAAGTGTCTATTAAATATATTCAGATTCGTGTTTGTCCTGGAGAATATACTCATCTCTAAAGGGCTTATAGTTTAGACCTAGTACTTGAAGTTGGAAGCTCACCCCTATGGTAAGCCAATAAATGTAAAATTTTATATGCTACATATACATATGTAGTATACAAGATAAAAGATACATGAATCAATTTTTACTGTAAGACTCAGTTGCTTTGACAGAGGGACTGCTCCTGTCAGTCTGTGTTTTAAGAGCTTTTCAAAACATTTGAAACCACTTTACAGCCTCAAGAAATGACTATGAAATTATTATGATTGTACATATATGAATGTTAGTTTATATACTTCCTTAATACTTAGTGGGAGATGTTGAAAATGTGCCAACCTTGAACTGCTCACAGGAATGCTGCTACAGTTTCATTTTTACTTGTCAATGTAGGAAGCCTCATAAACTTTTACACTTTGTGTATACTTTGTGATGTGTGAATTTCACCTCACAATGAAACTCTTCAATGAGTTCTTTTTATCTAAACTTCACTGCCTGTCCTAAAAATCCAGTCTATCAGCCTGTGTCTGTCAGCTGCACAAGTGAGACCATTTACACTCAAAAGTTACACAGAAAATATACACTAGCTCCTGATATTTTGTTGCTTTTCTTTTTAAATCAATTCATTTTTTTTCTTCCCTTCCCATCCCTTTCTCCATCTTCCTCCATCTCTTTGTAAATTTCCACATGTGAAAGAGCTATCTCTTTATTTTCTATAATATTTTATGTGTTCTTTATTTACATTTTTAGTTCCTTATGTAAGAAAAAAGTAAAAAACCTCATGGCTTGAACTCCGTCATTGCATGCTCTCCTATTCTCCAGGTTTGGCATAGGTGCCTGAAGTTATTCTGATGGCTTCCCTCTAGGACCAACTTGAAATTTTTCTCTTCCAGGCAAATGTAAACTCTCTTCTATGGTATTGATATTTTTCTTTGTTTTCTACCCCTGCCATTTGAACTAAAATGTGATTTGAGGAGCTTCTTTAATAATATCTCTTTAGAGTTCCACAAATATTTCCTTTCTTGGATATTTATATCTTTCCAAGATTTAGCAAGTTTTCCACTTTATTTCGTCAAATAGCTTCAGTGGTCTGGAACTTGGTGTGCTTTTTTATATCAAGAATTTTTAAGTTTTGTCTTTTAGTTGTATATTGGCTATAGGAGAGTTCTGGAACTTTTTGCAACATTAAGTCATAAATTTCTAACTTCTGATTGATCCTATTTATCGACAATTCTTTCAAGTCAGTTCTGATTATTTTTTGTAAGGTGAATGAACTCAGTGATTTCACTTAATACTCAACTGTACAATAGGCCTTTTCTTAAACTTTTTAAAAAATGTTTGCAACAGGGTCTAATAAATCTGTTTCCTAGAACAGCCTTGAAATCCTGATTCTCCTGCTTCACATTTCCAAAGCTCCGGACATACAGGTGTGTGCCATTGAGTTTTCATCTGACACATTCTGTTTCTAATAGCACAGATTCAGTTTGATTCTTCAGAGTCTATCTCTGCTAAACTGCACCTGTACATTTATTTGCTTTGTCTTCCTTAACTTATACAGCTCTTTCTTTTCATCTCATTGAAGTTGCTAACCATTTTATAAATCAGTTGTTGAGTTCTTTGCCTAGTATTCCATCCACTCAGCTTTGTGACATTCAGCTGCTGAAGACTTGCAGACATTCAGAGCATTCATGTTGCTATAGTTTTGAATTTCAGTGTTAGCATAGCGTCATAGCACAAATATGCCAACTTGCGCATCTTTAAAATTTTAATATTGTCTCTATTGTTTTTTCTTGTGAACTTACACTTTATTGTAGATCTTAGAGAGTTCATTCTACTTTTCATAAAATTATGTAATTTTATGTTTTACACTTGCTATGGATTAAATCTAAAATGTTCCCGTGCAGTCTACTGTATTCAGAGGTGCTGTATTCAGAGTTTGGGGAGGTCACTGGATCATGGGATGCTACAGGGACAGAATCCATGGGTGAGTTCATTTTTCAGTGTTCCAGGAAGGGTAGAGCCCAGCTGGAAGGAGCAAGTCAGTGGAAGCAAGAGCAGGAGGCTGCGCCCCTCCCTGGCTCACTTGGCACCTTTGCTATTTTAAGTCTAAAAGCTCTCTTTCCCAGGCCCTTCAGTTTGAGATTTTCTGCCCTGGAGTTGCCTTCTATGGACTTGTTTTCCCTTAAATTGTGATCACTGGGTTAGGGACTTTTTCCTAGCTATGAGATGGCAACTATCACACCTTTCAAGTTCGTGACTCTATTTTGAATTAATATGAATGTCAGAGGGATGTTTGTAATACAACTAGCTCTGAAGACCCAAAGCATCCCTAAATATTAGTAGAAAAATTTAATGTTGATTAGCTAGCATCTGCCATTATCATATATGAATCTTAAACTTAATTTTGTGCAATAATAGACAATGAAAGATGTGATGTGAATGTTTTATAAAATTTAAATTACTGAACACTCCACAATTTATAGTAATATTGTTGTTTATCTTTTTTTATGATTTTCCGATTGGCACAAATTTAACAAATTAAACAGGTCATGAGCCTGGTCAAGTCTTTTCTGGGTCCTGTCTGAGGGTCTTTATAAAACTAAAAAGAGGCAACTAAGTCATATTCTTTTCTGAACTGTGGAATCTTGTAATTTATTTTTTCTCTGAATGGCCTCAGTAATGTCACCACACAAACCTTGTCTTCAGAGCTTTAGGTAGAGAGTGTAGCTTTTCAAGATCGCATTTATGAATTTTGATCCTCTTTTAAGAAAATAAACTATAAATCATGCAGACTTGGGAAAAGTTTCATTTCAAATACTTTAAAGTCAACTGATTAAGTCCTTGATCGCATCTGAACACTTTGTAAACTGTTGTCCATGAAGATAATCTTATCATGCATACGCACTTGAATCATAATCTCAATCTGTGATATGTGAGGAAAGGTTGATTACACGGGGCATCGACGACAGAAAGTTAAAATCATGACGTCATCCTGGTATGTTTCCCTTAGGTCAATACCATACAGAATCAAAGAAGGCATAGTCTGATACAAAGATGTAGTAGAGTTGTAATTCACATGATAAATACTTCAGAATATTGTTAATAATCTATTTTTCAGTGTTGGTAGAGACCTGTGGGGCTAAAATCCTTTCCAGTATCTGTCTTACTTAGCTAAAGGCAGAGATAAATGTACAACATTATACTTCATGTGCACACCCCAAATTTAAAGAAGATCCTTATGCTTCATGCGTTTGTGAATAGAATATTGACTTAAAGTATTTGGAAAGGTTAGGCAGAGTTGCTTTATATGACTTTCTATATCATTTATTTTTAAATAAAGTTTGACTTCCAACATTAAAATACTTCTAAATCCATTCACAGTTAATGCGCAGGTCCTAAAATTGGCCTTTTCTCCAAGAAACCCCAGATCTTTGCATAGAGAAGCATTACATTGTGGCATTAAAATCTGAGAACTGGATATCATATATGCTTTTTGGTAGTGGACTGTCTGTGAGTCTAAGCAATAAGTGTGTGTTATAGCCATTCAGATAACAACAAATACCTGTATTTGTCAAATATTTGTATACATAAGTGTACTGAGTAAAATATGAGTTCATATAGAGGTGTCACACTCTCATATATTTCCACATTCATTATTCTAGGCATCCTTGCCAGTAGAGACAAGGCTGTTTTTCTCTTTGGAGATCACTTTCTACAAAACAAGTTTCCTGGCCAGAAGTTCTTATTAGAACTTGAATTCTGCTAAAAAAATTTTTATTCCTCAATTTTTAAAGAAGAATGCAAATATACTTATGTTCTAAGCTATTTGTTATTTTAGATAGACTACATTTTAAATAGACAATAGTACTCTCCTTTTGGATGGCTTAGAATGTGTGATCTATTGATACCTTATTTGCACATCTGTGTAGATTAGATTTTTTCCTTATTGATTATTCATACAATTTGTTTTAGGTTTTTTTTGTTTGTTTGTTTGATTTTTTGGCAGTTGGACTATGGTATATCTGGAGAGAGAGAGAGAGGGAGTGTGTGTGTGTGTGTGTGTGTGTGTGTGTGTGTGTGTGTGAGTGTGTATGCATGCGCATTGCTTTTGCTTTTATTTGTTTTTGCCTCCAGGTTTTGGTATTGCTGTCTTAATATTTTCTAAATTTCTTGGAACTGTGTTTAGTATCTGTCATTAATTTTAAAAATTTCTCTATCTTACCTTATCCTTTCCGTTTGCTGTTCCCTTGCTTTTCTTCTTCTGATGCTTATGCACATTACATGCTTATTGGCACTCATTTACTTGATCAAAAATATAATGTTTTCCATTTCTTTTATATTCATTGTATCTTTGAAATTTAGGAAGATTTGGTGAAAATATCTTTAAAATCACTAATTCTTTGGTTCTATTATGTATGAGCCTATTAAAATATTCTTTTTGTTATATCGTCATTATTTTCTGTCATTCCTTTTGGAAACTTAAAGTTGCTGCTTCTCTCCTTATACTGTTGATCTGTTTTCTCTTTTCCATTAATGGGATGAATAGCTCACTCATTTGTATTTCTAAATCTATCTTTACTTTAATGCCTTCTCATGAAGGCAGTGCATCTTCGCTCCTATTTATTTATTTACATTTTTTATGTATTTAGTGTAGAATCTAGAGGGTCTCACTGCATAGATTGGACCTGTAGTGATTCTCCTATTTTCAGCCCAACTGTTGGCATAACATGTGGATACCATCATGCCCAGTCTCAATTGCCATCTCAGCGCACCCTCGGGTGGTGCTGGAATGGAATGCCTGGGGATTGAACCGGTCCCTTCACCTGTCTAAGCAGTTACTTTAGTCCTAGTCCACTGTGCTATCTGGCTTGCCCACTCCTTTTTATTTTTAAAATAATGTGTGATTTTAGAAACAATAAACGTATACACCTGGAATACAAATTATAGCCAACAAAATTTTAGAGGATGATTTTATGGCTTGTAGTTTAGCTTTTAAAACTTGTGTCCTTATTTTTGTCTCTTGCCTTGATTTCTGCTTCCTAGCAAGCACCCTCCAAGTAGCTTTTACTATAGTCACATACCCTATGATTTTTTTGAGGCTCTTGTATTTTGGTGGTAGCATATCGAAGAGGATCAACTTTCTTTGAATTTTTATTCAATTTCCCTCTTTCAGTGGAACTGTATTTTGCTGCACTAACCTTTGCACGTGTTTTTCTATGAGAACATTTGAGCTCTTTTGCCACCTGCTCCTGTCTGCACATTCCTGACCATTGTGTCCTTAGTCTTTTTCCTTTCGACTCTCTCTCTGCTGATTGTCTTCCTCCAGCACTTCACAGAGAGATTAAAGACATCAAGCACTGAGTAAAGCTCCCCTACTTAGAAGTGTTTCTCCTATGCATAATTTCTCTTATCCTCGTGCTGAGTTCATACAGCTGTGTCTCCTATAGCCACTATGAGTTTGTAGTAGGGTTTGCTGCAGTTCAGATCTTAAGTGCACCTCAAGCATGTGTGCAGGACTGGGACTTCTGGAGGGTGATCAGGGCAGAGCATGCTGAATTGATCCATGGATGAGTTCTTAAGATACAGTGTTATGGGGCCTGGTGGGATGGCTCAGTGGCCTAAAGCGCCTGTTTGGGAAAGCTTGGGTGGCTTCAGGGACCGCGGTTCAATCCCCGGCACCACATGCTGCGCCAGCCCTGCCCTCGGGGTGGGCTGAGCCTGCCATAAAAATGAGTGAATGAACAAACAAAGGTTCTGAAACAATAAATAAATAAATAAATAAATAAATAAATAAATAAGATACAGTGTTAGGAGACTGTGCCCAGTTGGCCACCAGGAGCGTGGTTTGGAAGGATATAGTTGTCCGTTGTCTGCCCTTTTTGGTCGTTGCTATTTTGTTTTTGTTTTCTTTCATTTTGTTTAAAGAGAGTGTAAATTTGGATTAAAACAGAAAAAAAAATACAAGGGATATAGATTTTCATGTAACAAAGTAATATGAATTTCACAGTATTTGTTACAATGCATAGTGTTGTCTCCCAACCATTTATTCCCACTAGAAAAATGGGAAGAAAGAAGAGAAAGACATGTATAAGAAATTGAGAAGAGAAGTATAAACAATTGAAAAAAGGAGACGAAACAAATTAAGTATCATCTGCTCCTTTCCATATACCAGCATAAATGCACGGTACAGTTGTCCAAACCATACTGCTTACCTGCATAGATAAATCTCTTTCTCCCACTCCCACTCCTGTCCTTCTCCTTAACCCAGGTTCTCCCTTCGTTCTAGTTTCTGGGCTGCCAAAGATGAGCTTTTTCCCTCTGCTAAGAGACAGCTGGTAGTTAAATAAACATTTTTATCTGGGAACTAAATGTACAACTCCTCTTTTAATTCAATGAAGATCTTGTGTATTTCATCCAGTGATGGGAAAAGCTAATTAATATAGCATTCCTGAACAAAATTTCTCACAGTGTAAGGGCTCCTACGGGTTCGTTATCTCCAGGTGTTCCCCCACCCTCAATCTACTCATCTAAACAATTGTGTGAGGGCCCTAACAATCAGGACATGAACACCACCCAGCTTAGGTAATTTCAGCTCATCTCTGACTCTTGGACGTACCTATCTTTCTGGATTTCTGGATAGCAGTTTGCCCTAAAACTTCAGTTCTCTCATAGGGTCTGAAAAAAGTTCACTGATGTTCATGTGATCCTATTTTTTTTTTTTTTTTTACATTCTTGGGTAATGATTCAAAGCATTTTACATATACAAGAGCTGTACTTAAATACAAGAGTAACTCTCTTCCATCAAGGAAAATTATCACTTTTAAATCTAATTCTCTAGATCTAACACATTTGCAAGGAGAAAATTCAAGAGAAATTAAATGCCTGGAGAAAATGTTCAGGTCCTCAAAAATTTACAGATTGAAAATATATTTTATCTTCACGTAGATTATTTTGACATCAATAATTCATAGTTATAACTTGATTAGTCAGGTATGGCATTCTCCAATGAAACTAAATAGACTTGTAATTACACTGAATGTCCTAAAATATAACTACTTTGTATTAACATTTGTGATTAGTACTTAGAAAGTCATGAGAAAAATACTATAATTTTATGAAATTTCTATACACATAATTAAATACGAGAAATTTTATGAAGGTTATGTTTTTATATTAATGCAAGAGTTTTCTCCTATCAGTAAAATGTATTCATTTTATTACTGCAGCTCTAGCTGTCAGATTTATTGCTATAGCCAGCTGGCACATGAACTTATATTCTTAGCACTATGCTTATATTCCAGGGAGTTTATGATCACTCTTTAAATTCAGTGAAATAAGCGAGTTGTAACATGACTCACCATCAGGACAAGACTATGATTTTGTGTTTATTGTGCACAAAAAATTTAGCTTAAAATAAATTTTAAAGATTGTTGAATGTTCATGCAATTTAGGGAGATGGTAGTCCTGATTCATGCACAAAATATCACGTGGTAAAACTGTGATTGCTGTCATTTGTTAACTTATAGGGCACACTCTATGGCACACACATTTATAACCATTGTAAACATTTTGGACAATGTTTGGTGGTAAGTACCATTATTCAGTTTTATTTCCTTATTTTTTGGATTTAATTTATTTTTTAGATTATGTCTCCAACTTGAACAGATTGACTCTCTAACATTGATACAATGGCGATCTACTGGCTATTAACATCAGTTATATTTAAATTGTGCTAAACAGTAAATATCTTCCTTGTTTAGTGACATAAACCTGACCATTATTCAGATGTACTCATCTCTTTAGGAAAATGACAGAACCTGAAAATTAGACCATTCTCCTTCACACTGTCAAGTAAAAATGTTGCTTAAATACCTCTAGGCCTAGTAGAGGAGGAGGTATTGGCAAATTATATCTTTCACATATGTAAGTTGCAAATCAGGGAAATCAGGGTTAGCATATTTTTAGGGGAAGCTTCATGACGTAGAGCAGGTACATGTTTGTGAAACTCTTTCCTAATGAGATGGACCAACACACTACACTCTAAATTACACCCTCACTAGCATAGGCAGACATTATTCTATCTTTGAAGGGAAAAGTAATATAAAAGAAGGAAGGGAAGGGAACTTTTCTTCCCCCTTTGTGTGTGTGACGCCCATCTCCCCTTCTATGGCCTATCAGAGCTCCTTGTTTTCATTCCCTGTAAGTGCTTAGACTAAACACTGTATGTTACCATAGTTTTTAGCCCTGTCTGCCTGGATTGAATTATAACAATGCTTTTCCCGGTTTGCCAGAAAATAGATGACAGGTGGCAGAACATTCCAGTTTACATAATTGGTCAAGTCAGTTGCCATAATTTGTCTGTGTGTCTGTCTGCCTGCCTGCTGGCCTGCCTGCTGGCCTGCCTGTATGTCTGCCTGCCTGCCTGCCTGCCTGCCTGCCTGCCTGCCTGTCTGTCTGTCTGTCTGTCTGTCTGTCTGTCTATAGAGGTAGGCTAACATGCATATGCACAAACATAATCCCTTGTGGTTTTTATTTCCAAGTCACATGAAAGTCTTTTTCTCTAAGTTTTCTGTCCTACTTCTGAATTTACATTGTTTTCTTGTTTCAAACTGTGCTTCTATAAACATAAGTAGACACCTACACACTCGTCTCCACAGTGCTTGACTGGTTTACACTGCCCATGGGAGTGCAACAGGGCCCCTCCTAGCCCACGCACCCCATCATTTGTCACTGCTTCATTGTCTTGATGGTAGGCATTCCTTTGGGGGAAAATGAAATCTCAGAGTTGTGTGAATTTGAATCTCTTGAATGATCAGATTTGGTGAGCATTTTCTCATATATTTCTTTGTAATTTATATTTCCTTATTCAAGAAGTTTATATTCATCTCAGATACCCACTGGGTCTTTGAATTTGCGAGATGTCTGTTCTTTAGCTCTTTACGTCTTCTCAATATGTCCTTTTTCTGAGAAAAAACTGGCTAAAATTTTCCCACTCTGTTTTGTCATTTCATCCTGTTGGTGATTTTTTTATTGTGAAAAATGCTTTTTAATAAGATGAGATTCCAGGTGTTGATTTCTCACAATATTTCCTGGAGCATTAGATAAAAAAAAAATTATGGTTGTTAACGCCAGTAGTATAGCTCAGTGGACTAAAACCTTGCTTAGGGAAGTGCAGAGTCCAGGGTTCAATCTCTGGCATCGCATGCTGTACTGGTCCCGCTCTTGGGCTCACTGAGCCATTGATGGAGTCTGGGCATGTGGTGTGTGCACACTAGGGAGGTAGGAAACAGGAGGATGAGTACAAGTAGGAGCTGTGTCATGAGACCCTACACACACACACACACACACACACACACACACACACACACACACACACATGTTTGTTCCATTACATTCAGTAGCATTGAGTTACAAAAAAAAAAAAAAAAAAAGGATGCAACGTGAGACCACACTTTTAAAAGAAATCAATCAGACCCACAGGTGCAGACTTCATATTGTGTCCCTGGAGTGAGAAACAGAAGGAGTAAATGAAGTTCAACATGTGCAATACATATTGTGAAACCGGAAGAGCTTGTTCAAAAGGAAACAGAACCACAGTGGAGAAAAGGGGACAGGAAGAAAGAAAACACGACACTGGCAATCTCCCTTGGTTCACTGAAGAGAAAGGTCTGTGCTAAATCATTTGGAGACATTTTTGTGTCCATATGTTGTACTCTGAGTAACTACTACAAAGGCAAGAATATGGCATGCATTAACTATTGATATTCTACTACCTTGTATTAATTTTTTTAATTTTTTGCATAAAATAAAATGAATTGGTTTCCCATGTGGAAAAGCATTTTAATTTTATTTACTAATAAAAGTATATATCCATTAGTTTTTCTTTTATTCAGATAAAAATCATTACTTTTAATCAAAGGGTACAAAAATGTGGATATGTTCAAATACCATTTTTATATGAATAATTTTCATAATGAGGATGCTGGGGCTGGAGAGATAGCTCCAAGCTCTAAGTACCTGCCTGGCAAGCGCAGGGCTCTGAGTTTGATCCCTGCTACTGCATGCTGCTCCAGGTATGCCATGCTGGACCTGACACTTGGTCTAGTGGGGCACACTTGTAATCTGAGCACACGGAAAGGCTGAGGCAGGAGCATCACTACGTGGTCAATCTGCAAAGTTAGATTCTATATAAATAAATAAATAAATAAATAAATAAATAAATAAATAAATAAATAAATAAGTAAGTAAATGAATAGGACGCTGGTGCATACAGTTTAACAGGTTCTTAAAACGTATATGATCTGAGCTGGGTGTGGTGGCGCACGCCTGAAATCCCAGCACTCGGGAGGCTGAGCTAGGAGGATCAGTGCGAGCTTGAGACCAGCCTGGGCTATAAAAGTGAGCTCAAGGCTAGCCTGAACTGCATAGTGAGACCCTGTCTCAAAAAGACCAAAAAAAAAAAAATCACGTATATGATCTGTTTGATTTATGGAGAAGCATTTGAGTGAAACAAGTTTGTTATATATAGGTCATTTGTCAGGCTGATATGGGAAGACTTAAGAAAAGTTAGAGCTATTCTGCATTGCTAACATAGAATCGGCAAAACTGCATGGGGGTTTTATTGTGCATATTTTAAAAAATTAATAAGAATGAATGATATTTATATATGTTATGGCCGGCCCAGTCTGCCCTGGGGCTGGGACTGACACATGGTGCCAGGGATTGAACCAGAGTCACTGTGATTACCTCAACTTGCCTAAGCAGGCACTTTGGACCACTGAGCTATCTTGCTGACCCTTTGTTGTGTATATTTTAATGAGAACAACCTCTGGCAAGCTACTGGTATGTTCCCTAGATACAACATTGAAGATAATAATCTACTATTATGTATAAATATATAAATGTTTCAAGTAATATATGTATTACTGACTCAGGTAAAATGTTTCTCTACAAGTCATTAATCATCCATATGAAGAAAAACACATCTAGTAAAAACTAGCTTACATTTTACTTTGCCATATTAACAGAATGACTTATCATATTAGATTGCAAGAGGCTATTAAATTGGTGTTCTCTTGATGTCATAGATCATACACATTTTTTGGTTAGTATCATTTAGGATTTATGAAATGGTTTTGCAGAAAAGGTGCTCAATTTTCTAACAAACTGGTCAGCACAACTATCATAATAATGTTGGCAAAGAAATTATTTTTTTTCTGAAGCCATAATCTATACTGTTTTGTTCTAATTTAAAATGAACTTAGTCATGAGGGAAAACACCCAGTCTCCAAGAGATAAGAAAGTGAATGTTTTGGTTAACTCAAGACCAAAATAAGAGAATGCGTGATCTGTCTTGATACAGATAAACCTCACCCACATACCTTACAGAAGGAGAAATAAGGCAGGGTAAATATAGCTGCCTCCCGCTTCTGCATTCAGAATAGGAAAACATCATAATTGAAGACGGAATTTGGTGGGATGTCAAATTTGAATTTGATATCTGTTGGTATTTTAAACAGTATCAATAGTGTGAGATAGTAATAACAAAAATAATACATTTTGACCACCTACCGAGGAATGGTAAAGACTAGAGGCTAGAAGAGGTCTTGTTCAGGTACCCCAGGCCTGCAGAAGAGAACAGGTAGCTGAGGGTTGGATAGCCGCATACACGCCCCATGGGGTTCTTACCAACACATGTCTACCGGGAAACATCTTTAGAACTATGGCTTGGGTAAAACTTGTGTCCTTGAATGCATTCCGGGATATTATAGTACTTATTTTACAATTTCTAACTTGTGCAGAGTAGCACTCATTTGAAATATTTATTATTTTAGAAAGTAATTTTAGAAACATTTTCTTTGATTTGATAATCATCTTTAATTTGCAGTATATTTTAAAACTTCACTGATAGCATGCACCAATATATTCTTATTATACATTTGTTGCTTACTGCATAGCATAAGAAATCACCTATCATGCTAGTCAAAAAGGCCTCTATAATCAATACTTCTATTAATATTATAAAAGCCATTTTCTTTTTTGGTTTCCTAAATCTATTTGTACAATCGAGGTATACATAATAATCACCTCTGTCCTAGGGAATTACATGAGATATCTTGGATCATTTTTCCCATTCTCCTCTATTCCATTCAACTCCGTTTCCTTCCTGATTTACAAAATCTTTATTTCCACCTTATTTTTCCTGAATAACAAAAAGCAGAAGTTCTATACACTAAACTGGGAGTACCTGAACAATTTTTACCCATTTATACCTTAAAGAAAATTTTCCTTGTAAGATCTCTTGTATAGTGTTATGATTTGTGGACAGGTGACCTCCAAAGCCTCATGCAGTCATGGGGCAGCTTCTGGAATTTGTAATTGATTACTGTGAGTGTGGGTGCTGCACCTCCACTGGGGCAGATGACTTGCACTTCAATGTAAGGAAGGAAGAGAAGTTAGCTGCTTGAGCTGCTACTACTCCGCTCTTCACTCTTGCTCTTAGCTGCCACCATGAAAAGTTGCTCTCTGCCATGTGCCACTTTGCCTTGGAGTTAGCTGAGTATGGCATGAAACGTCCAGTGACTTTAAGCTAAATAAACGTTTCCTTCCCTCATTTTGAGTGTTGGATATTTGTCCCAGCAACAAGAGAAGAGTAACTAAGAAATACGGCATGCACATATAACTGTAAGAATTTTTTAAAAGACAATTAAGTCATCCCTTGATTACAAATGATAGTGGACAATGCACAGCTTCAGTTCCACCTCTAATGGTATATGGCACCAGTATTCGACGAATATGTATAGAATATGCAAAAGTCACTTTTATAACAAAGTAGCTGACTATTTTCTTGGGCAACCTTTCCAGAAATCCACTGTAGTCATCACAGAAGCAACTGTCAGCTCAACTATACCAAGGTTTCTGAACACAATGGCTCCTTTACCCAAGCAATTTAAATAAATAAATAGATAGATAGATAGATAGATAGATAGATAGATAGATAGATAGATAAATAAATAAATAAATAAATAAATGGAACCCAGGCTTCCCCTGAAGGAATCCTAACTACACACTGTTGGGGATGCTTACCAAGGTGGTCTCAGTGTAGACTAACTTTAGACAGCACATTTTCAGAAAGATGCATTTATTCAGCACCATGATCAGGCCATCACACTCAACCATCACAGCATGGATGCACAGCACAGGTGTCCATTAAATCCCTTTATTGGAATGCTTTACACAGAACAGAAGATAAAATAACCTGTTATACAAATATGATCCTCAAGTTTTTTGCCCACATATGTGACTATTATCTAAAACATGTGTTCTTTGTAGCAGCTAGGCCTGCCACCACCGTGCTTGGCTGTGATCAGCAATCTGTTGTAACCTGTAGCTTCCCTGTCACTTCTCTCGGCTTCCTCTCCTGCTCAGCTTCCTCCAAGTATTTAAAACCATCAGCCATAAGCGTATGGTTTTGCTATTGATATGTTTTCTCCTTTATCTGCTTCCAGTCACTTCGTTGTTTAATCCATAACACATTCAGATGTGTTATGTCCTTAAGTTCTTGTTTTCTTCTTTAAAGTTCTTATATTAGGGAGACTATATGATATTTACACATATAGGTCTGGTTTATTTCACTAATGAGTATATGTTCAATATACATCCATTTATATATGAAGTATTCAAACTTATCATTCTTTATGGATGAGTAGTATTCCACAGGATGAATCAGATATTGGTCTCAAGAACCTTCAAAAGGTTCAACATATTGATTATAGCACAATGTAATACTAAAACTACGTTTGGAATACATGTCACTCTTGTCTTTTTGATATGTACTGCTCCTGGTGTAAATTCAGTTACTGTCATCCTCTCTCTCAAGAGTAGTACTTGAAAATAAGAGACTGGGACAAATACCATAGTCTTGACAGGCTACAATTTTGTCTTTCCTTGAATTTCCAAATATCTATGTCAAAATTGTGTAACTGCTTATATAACATTGTATGGAAAGTTATTAGAATATCAATGATGGTCAGAAAATATCAATTCCAAGCTAAGTCAAAGATATTTGATACTCAGAAAGCCAGTGATGATAAGCTCAAGTACCCATGTTACAGAGTAATAGTATCACAAAGCTTTTCTGCTGGAGGGTTAAGAATGTAAGTTAACAGAACAAAAATTGGAGAAAAAGAAGGGATGTAAGGATAGCCAATATTTTGGCCCTAGCCCTTCAAGGTCAATAAAGACCCAGGATATAAGAGAACCTGTGCTGTAATAGCCTATAACTCACAGGTGTCCCAAATTTTTTGGTCAAGGAGATTATGGGACCTCAGAGGAAAGGGATGAATGAGCTATAGTGCATCTAAGGAGAGTCACTCAGAGAAAAACATTCTCTCAGGCTTTCACAGAAAGCAAACTGGCCAAGCAATGGCCGTGACTCGTCC
>PVJA010023823.1:0-32565 GCA_004027025.1 Myocastor coypus | reverse complement strand
GCCTGCTTGGGAAAAGCTTGGGCGGCCTCAAGGACCGCGGTTCGATCCCCGGCACCACATGCTGTGCCAGCCCTGCCCTCGGAATGGGCTGAGCCAGCCATAAAAATGAGTGAATAAACAAACAAAGGTTCTGAAACAAGAAAAAATAAATAAATATAAATAAATAAATATGCATCTGGTAATTTTAGAGCTCTGATAAAGATGTACCATAGGATTAATGTTGTTTTCATGCCTGTCAACACATCATCATTTCTTAAATCCATATGCCAAGGAGTAATTTTGACTTTCATGCCTTGTATTTATGACGTGCACTACATTTCGGAATATATACAATGTCTGAGAGCACTGTCATAAATCTACCAAAGTAAATTTGAAAGTATACTGCAGTGGATTCACCTTTCAGTGGTCATTAAGAGTCTTTTGATTAATGAAACAAGACCTAAGGTTCAACATTAACAAACATTTCAAACAAATTGATATCAAAGCTGAAGAATATCTTTGTAGGTTTAAGTAACTAAGTGGAGAATAAGAAGACATATGGTACAAACAGTAAGAGAAGTAAATATACAAGGTGACTGAACATGTGACTGAATTGCTCCAATAACATTAGGAAACTTGATTGAATAAATTCTTACATGTGAATGACAAAACAAAGCGTCTTGCCTTAAAATCCATTGCTAATTAAAATCTATGCCATTACTGAAATTCGAGAGAAAGCTTTATAACATTCCTTAGCGGATAAAGCAATGGCAGAGTTTGGTGATCATTTTTTAAGTGGCTTTTTCCATCAGAATAAAGCTATTAGAAGCATCACATCTTGCAAAAAACAAAATAAACAAACAAAAAAAAAACCTGAAGCAGAAAGTCAACTGGTGTTGCAAATTTCAATTTTTTAATTTTGGTAATTGTTGCAATAACTTCAAACTTCAATAATCATTAATACAATCCATCAGCAGCTGTCAGTACTGAAGACCCTGTGCCCACAAAATTATTACAACTCATTTAAAGACTCAAATGATCTTTTGCATTTTGGATGAATAAAGCATTTTTATTTAGGCGATATTTATTATTTTGTTATATGTACTCGTCTTGTAAACTTCATAGATAATAGTGTTAACAAAAATTTCACGGATAAAAGACAAGTAAAACTTTGTGACTTGTTTATTTAGAATATTCGATTTTGCTAATGGACTTGCACAGGTTCTGGGGTATACCTATATTTCTTTCTCCTTTCTTTTTGTATTTTAGGGGACTCAATACTAGATCAGACTTGGCGAGATTCATCTGTTTACGTCCTCCCAAGAGCTGGTACTACAGGAGTGCAACCTTCAGTTTTGCATTCATGTTATCAAAGTGTGCAAATGTTAAGACTCTTATTGTATTTAAAATGAATTTTGTAGACTGAGGATTTGGCTTAGCAGAAGAGCTTATAGCACAAGCATGAGGTCTGAGTTCAATTCTCAAGATCAATAAATAAAATAAAATATAAAATAAAAAATTTTGCTTTGAAAAAAGCAATATTTCATTCTAAAATAATTGACTCTATACTTTAGAAACCACTATGTAAGTTTAACTAAATTAATACACTTTATTATATCCTATTTTATTCATTAGGCCTCTCGTAATGGCTGGTGTGTAATAGTCTTAACCATTTCTTTTTTTTTTTTTTTTTTTTGTCTTTTTGAGACAGGGTCACGCTATGCAGTTGAGGCTGGCCTTGAACTCACTTTTGTAGCCCAGACTGGTCTCGAACTCACACCGATCCTCCTGCCTCAGCCTCCCAAGTGCTGGGATTACAGGAGTGAGCCACCACGCCCGGCCTTTAACCATTTCTTAGAAGTTAAATGAATAAAACTTTATATTATATTTAGAATTCTAATATTTCTTCGAATAGTAACCTTCACATCCATAAATATGCTGTATTTTACCTGTGTTTGTCTAATGTGATAAAATACCCTATAATGCAGTGGCTCTCAACCTGTGGGTCGCGACCCCAGCAGGGGTTGAATGATCAAAACAAAGGAGATGCCTAAAGCCATTCCAAATCAAAACCGTAGCAAAATTACAGTTTTGACGTAGCCATGAAAATTACTTTTTTGGTTTGGGGTCACTGCAACATGAGGAACTGTATTGTGGGGTCACAGCATTAGAAAGGTGAGAACCACTGCATGAATCATGTAAGTAGCACAAATTGATTTAAATTTTTTCACCAAAGAGCAAATCAGGAATTGTTTTTGATGATTCTTCTCTTCCTGCCTTGTACAGTTCTGTTATCTCACTGCATCCTCATAGGTCCTGTCCATGTCCATGTAGAGAAGACTCTCTGGTATCTCTTGTTCACATAAGCACACTAACTCATTGGAGTTGAGTAGCTGTGCTTCTGACTCCACTTAATCTTAAATAGCTTCTTAAATTCCAATGAATGTAATATTGAGGATTATTCTTTCATTATATGGTTTTTACTGGTACAGCCAAAACTACCATTGATTGAGATACTCTGTAATCTCTTTATCTGCAGGTTTTTAAAAAAATGTACTATAAAAGGTAATTTCCTAATACATATAATTTATATTTATTATTGCAAGCATTGCTTTTATTTTCGGCAAACCCTGTTTTGAAAAACGATTGAAAACATTGCTCATAAAATTTGATTTTTGAGCCGGGCGTGGTGGTGCACGCCTGTAATCCCAGCACTCGGGAGGCTGAGGCAGGAGAATCAGTGTGAGTTTGAGACCAGCCTGGGCTACAGAAGTGAGCTCAAGGCCAGCCTGAACTGCACAGTGAGACCCTGTCTCAAAAAGACAAAAAAAATTTGATTTTTGTATAGTGATTTTTGAAATTAACCAACTTGCTTCCATTTTACTTAGGTGAATGATTATATATGATTACTTTGAATTATCTGTCTGCTTAAATATAATATGCTTTCCAATTCATGTAAATATTTTGCCTTATATCACTGGTCAGAATCTTCAATGCATTTTTAATAGATACGTTGAAATGGTTTAATCTTGCATAGACATTGAAACAGGAAACAATAAAATATTTTCACTGTACAATCATTATTAACAATATCAAGCTCTATATGCAGGTAAAACTGCTGCCCAGTAGCTCCAAGCCTGACTCTGGCCATCATTGTCACTGTGGAGGTGAGGAGGGCCAGGATCCAAAGGAACAACACCAGTTGAGAAAGCTGTTTATTGGTGGTATGAGTTTTGAAACTGCCAGTGATAGTTTAAGAGATCTCTTTGAGAAGTTGGGCACACTCACACATTAGGTGGTAATGAGAGATCCTCAGAAAAAACACAGGCTTTCAGCTGGGCTTGGTGGCACACGCCTGTATTCCCATCACTTGGGAGGCTGAGGCAGGAGGATCAGTGCGAGTTCGAGACCAGCCTGGGCTACAAAAGTGAGCTCAAGGCCAGCCTGAACTGTACAGCGAGACCCTGTCTCAAAAAAAAAACAAACAAAAAAAAAAACAAACAAACAAACAAAAAAAAACAGGCTTTCGTTTTGTGACCTACTCTTGTGTTGAAAGCTGGATGCAGCAATGTGTGCTTGTCCACACAAAGTTGATGGGCATGTAGTGGAACCAAAGATAGCTGTTTCTAGAGAGGATTCAGTAAAATCTGGTGCCCATCTAACAGTGAAGAAAATTTTTGTTGATGGTATTAAAGAAGAAAAAGAAGAATGCAATTTGAGAGACTACTTTAAAAATATAGCAAGATTGAAACCATAGAAGCTATGGAAGGTAGGCAGAGTGGGAAAAAGAGAGGATTTGATTTTGAAACTTTTGATGAAAGGAACTTTTGATGATAAAATAGTTTTCCAGAAATACCACACTATTAATGGGCATAATTATGAATTGAAAAATTCCCTTTCTGCACAAGAGATGTAGTCTTCCAGATCGCAAAGAGGTTGTGGAGGTAGATTTGGTAACTTTATAGGCCATGGAGGAAGCTTTGGCAGTGGTGGAAGTAATTTTGACCATAGTGGAAACTTGGGTTGAAGAGGAGTTTATGGTGGTGGCGGAGATGGTAGCAGAGATCGTTATGGAGGAAGTAATGATCGATATAATGGATTGGAGGTGATGGTGGAAACTATGGTGGTGGTCCTAGTTACAGCAATAGAGGAAGGTATGACAGTGGTGGAGCAGGGTATGGTAAACAAGGTGGTGCGTACAGTGGAGGTGGAGGAGGATATGATGGTTATAAGGAAGGAGGAACTTTTGGTAGTGGTAACTGTGGTGGTGGTGGTGGGAACTGTAATGATTTTGGAAATTATAATGCATAATAGCAGCCAGGTTATGGGCCTTTGAAGGGGGGCAATATTGGTGGAAGAAGCTCTAGCATTCCCCACGGTGGTGGTTATTGTTTTGGTGGTGGAAGTGCAGGATATGGCAACAGAAGGTTTTCAAAAAACAACAGAAAAGGGCTACAGTTCTTAGGAGAGAGAATGAAGAGTTGTGAGGAAAGCTGCAGCTTACTTTGAGACAGTCATCCCAAATGCATTAGAGGAATTATAAAACCTGCCACAGAGGGAACGATGATCCACAGCCAGAAACGTTACTGCAGCTTAAACAGGAAGCCCTTCTTGTTTAAGACTGTTATAGCCACAGTTTCCAAAAAGTGCAGCTATTGGTTAATGCACTGAGGTCTTTTATCTGTTGTAGCTTTTTTTTCATTTCATTACATCAAATATATCACCCTGAAAAATATGATAGTGCTACCAGGAATAAAAATGAAGGAATTAAAATGATATCAAATAAGTAAAATGCTTTTTTCAATTTCTTGTCCATAAGCAGTGCATTGATTCAGATTTTGTAGGTTATTTCCTTTATCACAAATGTGTATTGTCTATAGATTTTTTTTCTGCTCAGGGCAATGATTCTTAGGAAATTATTTTTGTTTTTCTGGAAAGCTAATTTAATATTTCTTGAAATTAACCTAATATGGTGAATCATATGAATTTATTTTCCAAATTTATTATAACTTATCAATAAGATTACTGTTCTAGTTAAACAATGTGGTGTTCTTGGCTTCACTTCACACAGCTATATCCAATTAGCTCTACTTCAAATCTCAGTTCATTAATATTCCATTTTGGTTTTGAGAACTAAGCCATGAATGTGTTATATCAAAATCATTCTCAGTTTCAACAATGTTTTATGTTGTGTATGATTCTTGCTAAACAAAATGTCTCCATACTTTAAGTCATGAGATAATAACTTGATTAATTACATTTCTATATGTGAGTATATTCATTACACATAAATTTTAAGATGTTCAGAGAGAGTAAATCTAAATAAGGCCAAGGAAATTTTCCCTTACATGAAAAATTTAGAGAAAACAAGTATTTTTTTTTTCAAAAAGACTTCTAGGTCAAAAGCATTAAAGTGAAAATTTTTTGTTTTGCGCACAAGTGCATAAGACACAATTAAGCTGCATCAAGGAGTATGTTGAAGTAGCATTGTGAAGGATTCTATTTCTTTTTAGTTGTTAGCTAAATGCATTAGGATAAAAAGATTTTGACCTTCAAGGCTAACCTTGCAAGGAAGTAAAATGCTTTCACTTCTGCTTTCACATTGAAGTTTGATTTTTATCAGAACAGTTACATTTATTTAGGATGTTGTATGTGGCCAAAGATAAACTTTTGATTCATTTTTTATTTATCTTTTTTGTAACATTTTTCAGCATTATCATGTAGCATATATTTCTAACTTTCAGTATTAAATAATTTCACTTAACTGAGAAATGTATATTTTCTGCTTTAACGTGACACATATATTAGTGTCAGTACAGGGTACACAAATTTTGCGAATTTTATCAGAATATTTTTGCTTACTAGTTTACATTTTATATTTTCAATGTATCTTATTTAAATCCTTTAGTTTTTGTTGTAGTATTTGCCATACTTTTTACTAAGAACTAATTCAACACCATTACTTATTCTCTTCCTTCCCATATAATTCAGCTTCACAAGACATTCTTGTTGTGTATATGATTATATATATATGATTGTTATGGCTATACACTGTACTAGGCTTTACTTGAATATGTCATAAAATCTGAGAAAAATTCTGCAAGATAAATAATATTCCTCCAATTATCTATATAGGAAAAAGTGAAACTGAAACCTAAGCTGTGTAACAATTGTTACTTAACCTGCTAATGATATCACAGAGAGAATATACTAACTATACTTGAATATAATCAGTTGCCCAAACTTGGTTGGAAATGTTTGATGCATAGAATAGCCAACTGCAGTAGTGCTTGTTGACTGATTTATCAAATAGTCATGAAACACTTAATGCTTGTGTAGTTCACTGGTTGAAATTGTTATGTAGGTAAGATATAGGTAATGACGTGGAAATTCATAGCTCAGACTTAATAAGCAGTAGGTGTGTAAAATATTATTCTTTCATGCTAAGCATAAGTCAGCCTGTATAGTAAGTACATAATATAAATCATGGCTCAGTCTGTTTTCTTTGTTATAATATGGTACTACAGACTGAATAACTTGTAAAGAATAGAAATGTATTTCTCATAGCTCAAGAAAAGTGTCAGCTTCAAATCTGAGATGATGATTTTAGCGAGTTTACATGTACACTGATATTTTCAAAAGGGTTTAAATTCTATTTTGCAGGATTTTTGTCGCTACCCAATATATTATGGACTATTATGGAAGAAACAACTCACAGTTGTTTCACTGGGAAAGAAATATAAAATTGATCACTATGACAAGATTCACAGATTGATATACTAAAATCCATGCACAAATACTGGTTGCACAAAATATTGATTTCCACATGTGTTAAGGCAACAGTAGATCTATTTGATAATTCTGTTTAGTTTACACCAAGTTAGAAAGAGACATGTAGACACTATCACTTGAAATTCATACACTTTAGTTCACAGCCCTTTCCTCTTTTCCAGTTCAAAAATCCACTTTGGATTTTATAGTCCAGCAAACCAAGTGCTAAGATGTGTCATGCCCAGTTATGTCAGTTACATTGTGTTGATTAAGGGCAAAATAGAATGAAAAGTGACAGAGATAATCAGACATGATGTGTCACATTGTAGTGGTATTATTCTGAGTTATCTAAAAAATTCTTGTTCGAAGCCAAGAAAACAAATAAATTACCTTGATCATGATATGTTATAAATTAAATTATAAAAACAGCAAAATTAAAAATATTCTTTTCTAATTAAAATCTTTTGTAAAGGAAGTGTGCACATGTGTGACTGAATGTACGTGTGTGTGTGTGTGTGTGTGAAATATTATATACAAGATGATGAGATTGAGTAAGCTTTACTAATTAGACTTTGGTGTTTTAAAGAATCTTTTAAATAACGTAAGCTATATTAACAAACACAAAGTTATTGTTATAAAATATCTATTTAACAGTAAATAATAGAAATCCCACTTATTTGGTGCTTAAGATAATGTTTCGTGGGCCTGGCAGGATGGCTCAGTGGTCTGAAGCGCCTGTTTAGGAAAGCTTGGGTGGCTGCAGGGACCGCGGTTCGATCTCCGGCACCACATGCTGCGCCAGCCCTGATCTCAGGGGTGGCTGAGTCGGCCATAAAAATAAATAAATAGATAAAAGTTCTGAAACAAACAAAAATTTTTTTAAAAAGATAATGTTTCATGTGGTCAGGGAATGAAAGATACTTATGTAGAGTACATAATGCTGATATTTACACTATCATTATGATATCTTATGACTACACCAACTCTAAAGTTTTATTTTATTGATTGTAATGAGAAATAGAAATGAGAGTTTCAAAACAGGTTAGTAGGGCAGTTATAATAATTAATACATTGGATATTGTTGTCATTGCTATAGTTATTCAGAATAAAAGATGCAGATGTGAGTCTTGTCTAAGCACTATTAGTACAAATATATCTTCTCATTGAACTAAGAAAAATTAGATGTATATCTGTCCTACCTTTTCTTTTAACTACAAAATGAACCTTAGTTGTATATTCTTTGTTTGCTCTGTTGTCTGAGAGATGCATACTCACTTTGAATTCAAACGTTTTAGGTACATGAATTTATCAAAGTAACACAATATAGTCCAATACTCCATAGCAATAGTGGGATATCAGCAGAACTGCCCAAGTCAAAAGCTGTTGTCTTAGGCCCTTTAAAACTGAGCAAATTAATGTAGCTTTATTTTTTTATACCTCGTGGTTAGACAATTCTACTGAATAGTTAAGAACAAGATAAAACAAGACTTTTTTTTTAAACATGGCTGGCTCAACATGTGGTGCTGAGGATCAAACTGAGGTCCCTTTGTTGATATAAGCAGGCACTTTAGACTGCTAAGCTATCTTGCCAACCCAAGATAAAGCAAGAATTATATAACAAAATAATTTAACCTTTCTATTGGACAAAGTCAGTGTCAACCATATGGATGAGTCACGCCAATTCCTTGAATAATTTGCTCTCCGTGAAAGCAAGAGGGAATGTTTCCTTCTAGGTGACTCTCCTTCAGTACAATATTCATTATCTATCTCTTTCCTCTGTAGCCCCATAATCTACATCATCTAAAAGTTTGGGACACACCTGAGTTACAGGATGTTACAGTACAGGTTCTCTTATGTCCTGAGTCCAAACTGATCTTGAAGGACTAGGGCCAAAATATTGGCTATCTTTGTAGCCCATTTTTTGTAATATTTTGTGTTCAAACTTAAGTTATTAAACATCCAGAATAATACCTGAAAGATATTATTACCCTATAATATCAATATAGAGGCTTCAGCTTAACATCACTATCTTTCTGAAGATCAAATACCTTAGAAAAAACAAGCAAGAGGTATTTTCCAATAATCATTGAAACACTAAAATGTAAATCCAAATAGAATGTGCAAAAAACAATTACATATTTTACACAGAAATTTAGGAATCTAATTATTTACAAAGTTGTAGCAGGACAATCCTATAGCCTTTTCTTTCCCTTGTCTTTTATTCTCCATTATTACCTTTAAAAAACACAGAAACATTTACTTGAGAGAGAATACAGCAATAGTTGCTATGATATTAGAAACAGTGTGAATTTAGAAGGCCACAACAATAGATATTACAAACTTGGCTTTAGTATTACACATTGCTATCCTCAGTGTAGTCCCTCAGTTCACAGATATCAGCATATACAGTTAGTCAGTGTGAGAATTCTACCAAATAACTGCTATTTTCAAACTTGATGGAGATTCTTAGGACCATTGTTTTAACCATCTTGTTATGTAAGGTTTTGTCTCTTCTGTGTTTCTGAACTTTCCTCCTTGCTCTCTCTTCAGTGTTTAATTCTTAAGTTCTTGCTTTTCATTTAACTGTGTTACACATTTCCATTTTTATTTCTTCTTTTAAGTTCTTATATTAGGGACACTATATGATATTTACACATGTATGTATGTTTTATTTCACTTATGAGTATATCTTCAAGAAGCATCCATTTATATATGAAGGCTTCAAGTTTATTATTCTTCATAGCTGAGTAGTAGTCCATTGTATAAAAAGACCACAACTTTTTTATCCATTCCTCAGGTGATGGGCATTTTGATTTTTTTGAAAATTTGCTGTCATAAATTGTGCTGCTATAAACACAGTTCCATATATAGCATAATGATAAGATTTTTTCAGATCTTTTGGGAAAAATTCCAGTAGGGGGATAGCTGGATTGATTGGTATTTCCAGTCCTAGTTTTGTTAGGGAGTCTCCACACTGATTTCCATAATGGTTGCACTAGTCTACATTCCCAATGCCTTAGCTACCTTTCTGTCATTGCTGGGACAAATACCTGACACAGAAGCTTAGGGGAGAAAAAGTTCATTTAGCACACAGTTACTGGAGGTTTCAAGATGCTGTCCTCACTTTATATGGTCTAGGGGAGGGGCTAGAAAGCTGCTGTGTCCAGGATGATCCACTCCATGCTTCCAGAGAAACTACTGCTTTAGAGTGGGGCCTCTGACAGCGTGTGCTGTCAGTTTATTGGTTTGCGCCTCTCTTGGCCACGCGACCTCAAGCCCTGCCCATTGAGCCATGCGTGAGAACTGCATGATTTACATGATGCTTTGGAGGAACAATGAGATAAAAATCACGACACTCACCAACAGTGGAGAAAGAATACTTTTTCCCCACAGCCTCTCCAAATTTGTTGTTGGATTTCTTGGTGATAGCCTTTCTTTCTGGCATGAGAGGATATCTCGGTGTGATTTTAATTTGCATTTCAGGGATGGCTAGTAATGTAGAGCTCTTTTTTCATCTATTTATTAGCTTCTAGTATTTATTCCTCTGAGGAATGTGTTCATCTCAGAAGCCCATTTCTGGACTGGGCCTTTAAATTTGGGGGCCTAATGCTCTTTATTACTTTATAAGTACTATGAAGAAAACCTTTGTCTGAGTCCTTAATATTTAGGATTTTTACCAAAATTGTGGGTTGTCTTCTCACCCTTCGGATAATTTCTCCTGACATGCAAAAGCTTCTCAAGAAGAGAAGGTTCAAGTTGTTGATTCTTTCAAGCGTTACATGTACAGTTTAATTTTAGTCAATGAAGAGTTTGCTTACCCCTATTTCTTCAAGATTTCCTCCTGCTATCTCTTTAAGGTGATTTAGTTTTTTCTTTTTTAATGTTTAGTTCTTTAATTCATTTTGAATTTAGTTTAGTGTATGTGTTAGACCTGGGTCAAGTTTTAGTTATCATTCAGTAAGAGGTGGTCCCTTTGTTAATTTTTTTAAGGTTTTGCACGTTGAAAGTAATTACCAGCAAAGTGAAAAGAGAACCCACATGTTTTGAAAAAAAAACTTAACTAACAAGTACTCAGTAAAAAAGTCTATCTAGAATTTGTAAAGAACTAGAAAACATTACGGACTCAATATTTAAAGACTCAAGGCAGAAATTTGCATCCGAGTTTAACACATACTTCTCAGAGAATGAATTACTAGAAGCATATAAATACATGAAGAAATACTCCACATTGCTAGACATCCATGAAATCCAAATTAATACAACACTTAGATACCATTTCCCCCCAGTAAGAATGGTTATCATGAAGAAATCAACCAACAACAAATGTCAAAGAGGCTGTGGGGAAAAAGGAACCATTCTCCACTGCTGGTGGGAATGCAGACTAGCACACCATTATGGAAACCAGTGTTGATACTCCTTAAAAAGTAGGACTGGAAATCCCATTCAATGCAGCTATCCCCCTACTCGATATTTTCCCAGAAGAACGGAAAACATCCTACCATAGTGGTATTTGTACACCTATGTTTACAGCAGCACAATTTGTGATAGCCAAATCTTGGAAGCGACCAAAATGCCCTTCACCTGAAGAATGGTTGAAGATGGGTTGTTTTTATACAATGGAAAATTACAATGCTATAAAGAATGCCAAGTCAAAGCCTTTATATATGTGGATGTATCTTGAACAAAAAAACTCATAAGTGAAATAAAGCAGACCTACATGTGTAAATGTAGTATAGTTCCCTAATGTAAGAAATCAAAAGAATAAATAAAAATGTAAAGTTGTAATATAGTTACATGGAAATCTATAATTGAAGAATTAAATAATGAAGGGAGAGTGAGGAGAGAAATTGGGAAACATGATAGGGACAAAAACCAAGCACTTAGGCCCAAAAGATAGTTAACACAGTAGTCCTAAAATTCTGCAACAGGCTTTTGAAACAAGTAGGTAATTAGTAGAATTTACAACCAGACTAAATATCTATATCTATATCTATATCTATCTATATCTATATCTATATCTATATCTATATCTATATCTATATCTATATCTATATCTATATCTATATATAGATATAGATATATAGATATATACTGATATCAGTGAACCAAGCAAATACACCGATGATAGCAATGTGTAATACTAAAACCATGTTTGGAATGTATATCAGTATGATATTCTAATTATGCACTGTCTCTAATGTAATATCGCTATTGCTATACTCTTTTTTCAACAAATATTTCCTTAAAAGTAGCAAAAAAGAAAGAAAGAAAAAAAAAAAAAAGCTAATAGGAGACAGGGGAAAAGGCCATGGAAGTGTGATGCTACAATTATGTAAATGATTAAATTAAAAAAATATCTATGTAAAAACGTGTATTTGTTCTTTTTTAAACATTCTATGGGGTTTTTAAAGTTTAGAACATCAACAGTTGATTGAAAATACTTGCTTCATGTTATGTCTAATGTGATTTGTATTCCGAAAGATAGTGATGTTAAACTCAAGTGCCTAAGTTATAGGGAGTATTATCATTAAGCTTCTCTTCTCGATGGATAACAACTTAAGTTCACAGTTCAAACTATTAGAGAAAAAGAAGGAATACAAGTATAGTCAATATTTGGACTCTATCCTTTCAAGGTCAATGAAAACACAGGAAATAAAAGAACTTGTATTATAACACCGTATAACTCAGTGGAGCCCTGTTCAAGGAGATTATGGGGCCACAGAGGAAAGTGATCCATGATATACAGTGTCCCTAAGGAGAGTCATCTAGAAAGAAATCATTCTCTCAGGATTTCACAGAGAGCAAAATGGTTAAGCACTGGCTGTGATTCATCCTGATGGCTGACACTAACAACAAAAGTGTTGCAAATTGCAGTACATTGTTCCAGGGCAGAGCCTCCGGGTACCTCACTGACTTTCTCAGATACAAAAGTTACATATTCTTCGTAACATAGGTCTTCCTTTATCTTGGTCTTAACTATTCAGTAGGAAAGTCTTACCATAAGGAATAAAAGGTAAGCCATATTAATACACTGAGTTGTAAAATGCTCAAGGCCCCTGACAATGCCAGATTAGCTGATAATCCACTACTGTTATGGACCACTGGACTAAATATACAGGTATGTTCTCTTTGTGCAGTGAAAAGAAAGATCTATATTAATGAGGTTTATACAAGAAATCATACCTGCATTTTCTATTCTGAATAACTATGATGAAAACAATATGCAATATGTTAATTATTTTTAAAAATAAAAATAAAAAAGAATACTAGCCCTATTACAATAAAAGAATACAAAATTCAACTTTTAGTCATAAAAATTCTTGAGGAGAATAGGTATTGCAAGATTTTATCTCAATCCAATAAATATCATTTGTGAAAACCAACTTTAAGTACATAAATAGTGAAATTCTAAACCCTTTCCTTTAAAGACAAAAAAAGAAAAAAACGACTTATGCCCATTCTCACAACTTGTCCTCAATGTACAACTGAAAAATATAGACAAGGCAAATAGGCAAAGGAAGGATCTATGAAGTATCCTTGTAGGAAAGGGAGACAATAAACTTTATTCAAAAGCATTGCCCTTTACATGGAAGATCCAAAAATCCAACCAAAAGCCTCTTAAAACTACTAGTCAAATTGTTCAGTACAGTGTGATAAAAATACTTAAAATAAACAAAGTTCCTGAACACAATTGAAAAATTATACAGTGTTACAAGCAATTGTATCATTAATGACATAAGAATTAACCAGACAATGGAAGTCAAAACTATAATGAAAACTATGATACTCTGAAAAAGATGATCATAAAAGTAATCAGAAAATGAAAAACTATTCAATGCTCTGCCATAAACAGAACCTATGTTGTCAAAATTGCAATACTAGTACACCTATTACAAAGATTTTATAAAATCTGAAAAAGAATGCTGAAAATTTCCACACAGAGCTAGGAAGAAATCTAGAAATTCACACAAAACAATGTGAGGTCAATGCCCAGAGGTTTTCCATGAGATAGATAACAGCAAATAAGGGAGCTGTGAAACTACACACCCAAAATATCTATAGATTCATGATTAAATTAGAATGCAGCCTATAAGGCTACAAGTACAAATTGACTCAAATCACTGCCGTATGGAATAAATGACTGTCTTGCTCCATCCCATATTCTGATTTATCACTTAAATTGACCCTCAGGTCAATGACTTAGTAGACTATCCTAATCCTATCCTGTCCTGATGTCTATATGAATTATTGCGCAGATGTCAGCCTTTTGTACTGCATCCTTGCTTCTCAATTTATCACCACAAAGATATAAAAGTTTCAGTTTAGTTCTGTCTTTATGTTAATTTCATGTTGAGTGTTCTCAGTTAAGGCTATATCTTCTGGGCCTTCTTAGATTTTGAACTGAATACTGACTCCAATTAATCTGTATTCCTTTGTGCTGAGCTCAGATTGAAATATAATCAGAACGAAGTTAGCCTAATATAACTAAAGAAATATTAAACTTTTAAATAACACAAAACCGTAATTTTAGAAACAATATGAAAACAACACAAAGCTTCACTAAACAAAGTAATAGAAATTCCGCAGTTGTTGCTGTATTGCATGATGTTACCTTCAAATTAGTTGTTTAGCTTACCAGATATATTAATCTGCAAAATTCATTTACAAAAACAAAGAAAATATTATAAGTTAAAAAGAGAAGAAAAAGCAAAAAATTAAGCATTAAATTTTTCCTTAAAAATAGCAGAAATCAGCAGTACATTTATCAAAACTGTTCTGCGTATCTATCCAAATATATCTATTCCCCTTCTTAATTTTGTCCTTTTCCTCATACCATTTTTTCCTTCTTATCAAACAAATTGATTCCCTTTCACTGTACATATTGTACCTTTCAGACTACAATTACTTTTCAAGTTTTCACACTAGTGAGACAATGCAGTGCTGACACACATGGGTTTATTTTATTTGCCAGTGTAGTCTCTGATTGTATCTATTTCTCTACAAAAGCCTCAAATTTATATTTTTTATACTTGAGTAATACTACACTATTTGAAAATACCACATCCATTTTACATATTCCTCAGTTGATAGGCATTTGGGTTATTGCCAAGCTGTATGGGTGCACATATATTGCGGTGGTATGATGATTTAAGTTCCATTGGAAATATACCAAGAAAGTAAAACCCTGTCTTGTATGGAACCTCCAATCCAAACTTTTGAGAGGTATCCATGATGATTTTCATAATTTCATTTGCAATATAATAATAATTTCACTTCTTCCTTTCCAACCACTATTCCTTTTATTTATTTCTCTTTCTCATTTTTGGCTGTTTCCAAAAATATATTGAACAGAAGTGGTGACAGTAGGCATCCTTGTTGTGTTCTTGATTTTAAAGTGAAAGTTTTTAATTATTTTCCATTGCCTACTGTGTTAGCTGTTCATTTGACACAAATGGCTTTATCAGTTTGATGTAAAGACTGTGTATTCCTATTTTCTGTAGTGTTTTTTATCATGAATGAGGGTTGAACATTGTCAAAAGCTTTTTTCTGCACCTATTGACATAAGAGGCTGTGGGGGAAAAGGAACCCATAATTATTTGATTTTTGTCTTTGATTCTGATGATGTGGCACACTTCCTTTTTGTATTTTTGTATATTGAATAAGTCCTACTCTACTGGGATGAATCATACTTGGTCATGATGGATAATCTTCTTGATGATTGTTGCGTCCTATTAGCATGTAGTTGAACTTTTTGGTTTTGTCCATCTCTGGTTTATGTATCCGAGTAATACTTGCATCCAAAAATGAGTTTTGAAGAATTTCCTGCCTTTTAGTTTCATTGAAGAGCATGAGAAGTAGGACAGCTACAATAATTAATGCATTGCATATTTTTGTCTTCATAGTATTTGTTCAGAGTACAATAGGGAGACATGACAACTATTTTAAACACTACTGGTACAAATATTTCCTCTTACTGAACTAACAGAAGCAGCTGCATATATAGTCTAATAGTCCATAATAATAGTGGATTATTAACAGAACTGGTAATGTCAGAAGCTGTTCACCTGAGCCTTTTACAGCTCAGCATATTAGTATGGCTTTGCTTTTTATACTTCATAATTAGACTTTTCTGCTGGATGGTTAAGACCAAGTTAAATCAAAACCTATGTAACAAAAATGTAATTTTTGTATCTGATAGGGTGAGTAATATCCCCTCAGGATTTACCCTGAACCATACAGCTGTTTGTAGATCTTTTGTCAGTGTCAGCCATCTGCGTGAACGATGGTCATTGCTTGACCAATTTACTCTCTGTGAAAGCCGGAGAGAATGTTTTCAATCTAGGTGACTCTCCTCAGGTACTCTATACATCATTGATCGCTTTCCTCTGTAGCCCCATAATATCCTTGGAGAGACAAGTTGGGACACCACTAAACTGTAATAATTAAATAAATAAATTTCTCTCCTAAGACAGCTTATATATATATATATAATATTTTGGAGAATTACTCCTGTGCAACTGAGAAGTATACATATTCTGACCTGTTGCATGAAACACTTTATGAAGGTACACTAAGTCCATTTCTTCACAAGTTTGATTATTTCTTTTTTTTGTGTATATTTAATATAGGGTCTATAGGTTCTCACTACACAGATCAGACTTATAGTCATTCTCCTCTTTTCAGCTTCCCCAAAGCTAGGAATACAGGTACATACAACCATACCCAGTCTCAATTGCCATCTCAGTATAAAGTGGATGTGAGACCAGAGCAATGTGCAGGTAATCAAACCCCATCAACTGCACTTGGCCTAAGTCTGCTGAGCTACCTGGATAACTCTAGATGTTGTTTGCAAACTTTTACATATTTGAACTATGTCTTTGTGCCAATGGGGTGTTAAAATCCCCCAGTATAATTATGTTATTGCTCTTTTAAATTTTCTTGTTTGTTAACATTTGTCTTATGTTCTGGCCAGAAAGCTCAGTGGAGTAAAGCACCTGTTTAAACAGAGCACAGGGGTTGAGATTGACCCCCTCGCATGCCGTGCTAGGCCCAACCTAGAGGCAAACTGAAATGGCATTTTAGACTGTGCACCATGGTTTGTGCCTATAATTGCACTGCTTGGGAAGCTGAAAACAGGAGGATCCCTATGAGTCTGCTCTGCACAGTGAAACTTCGTACTAAATGCACAAAAAATTGTCTTATATAGTTCAGTGTACCTACATTGAGTGCAAATAGATTAATAATTGTTACCTTCTTGCAGTTTACCCCTTATAAGTATGAACTTCTTTATCTCTTTAAATCATTTTTGGTTTGAAGCTGAAATTGTCAATAACCGGAATAATTACCTCTGTTTACTTCTGAGTGCCTTTCATATGCAGCATTACTTTCCATCATTTGACATACAGTCCACTAATTTTTTCAGTTCAATGTGTTTCTTGTATTTAGACTATTGTTAGATTCTGTTTCTTGCTCTAGTCTGCTTCATATAATTGGTTAATTGAGGCCATTTACATAGATGGTTATATGTATTGACTTGTCTTTGTCATGTTGTTTTCCTTATGTGGGATATTACTTTTACTCTCTGCTTGGTTTCTTGCTCTGTTTGGTTGTTCCTTTCTATTTTTGTTCTTGACACTCTGGTTGTTTCTGGATCTTTTAGAATATCTCGCAGTACCCTTTGCTGTTTTGGTAGTAGTGAAATTCTTCCATTGTTCTTTGTCATGGCAGTGTCTTATCTTTCTATTAAATATGAGAGATAGCGTTTAAGATACATCTATCATAGTTGGATGTTCTTTTCTTTTAGGATCTGAAATATTTCACTCCAAGATCTTCTTGTTTTGATGGTCTGTGCTTAGAAAACTACCATAACTATGATGCACTTTCCATTATAGGTGGTCCCTTTCTTCTGTCTAATAGCTTTTCAAATTCTGTTCTTTTGCACAATTTCTGTAATCTTTACTATTATGTGTCTGGGTGAAGATTTATTTTGATTATGACTAGCAAAGATTCTATATGCCTCAGTTAACTAAATATCATATTCTTTTCCCATGCTTAGGAATTTTTCTTCAACTGTTTCTCCCAACAAACTTTTCAAGTCAGTTGTGCTAACTCCAGCTGTTTTTTTTTGATGCCTATTAGTCTTCTACTATTTTCTTTGGATTCAACTACTCTATTGTTGTTTCCTGGTTCCCTGTTATTTTTAAAAGCTCTTTCCTTTCAGGTTCACTAGTTGCAATGATATGTTCAAGATCTGAAATTCTATCTACTCTCACTCTTTCTTGTATTGCCTATTAAATTTTACATAATTTTGTTTTTCCCTCTTTTAGAATCTATGTCTTCTTTAAATTTTTCGAGGAATTCTTTTGTGATTATTGTAATTTCCTTTTTACCTGAGAGATTATTTGTGATTTGCTTTTCTCCATAGCCTGATGGATTTATTTTTCTACTTCAGTTTCTATTATCTGAAAAATTTCAGGTGTGTGCCTACCATGTTCTTCTATGACCTTGTCTTTTGGTCTTGTTATGTATAGGTGGGCTAAAGGTCTGAGATTTCCTTTGTTCCATTAGTCAATTTTGAAGGTCCCAATGTTCTCCTTGACTATGCAGCAATTGTAGGGGTGTGGATGAAAAGGCCCCCAAGAGAGTAGGAGGTCAGCATAGACTCACCAAAACTCCCATTGTATGGAGTTCAATGTAGCTTGCATCTCAGTGAAGGAGTGTTAACTGCTGCTCAAGAAGGACCTGCTGATTATGAGAGCATGCTGAACCTCTTCAAATGTTCCCAATGGTGTATCAGTGCAATATAGCACTCATTAGGGCTCCCACAGGTCTCTATGACAGTCTTCCAGTGATCTGGTATCAGGTCCTCTCAGTAGTCTTTATGGGTGATGACAGATGGCCTGGGCACAGCCACTCCAGCGAGAATGAGGGGTAATGGGGCAAGGACCATCAGTTCATCAAGCAGTGTTCTGGGTCAGTGTGGGCAACTTGGGACTGACAGGAGCTCCAGTGGTTGTAAGGGGAGTGCAAGAATAGAGCCTCCCAGCAATCTCTTGGGTGAGAACAGGTGGCCAGTACATAGATGAACTCTATGTACTGGATGCAAGGGTGAGAGCTAAAGAACTCTTATTTTTACTGTTACTTCATGTTAATTTTTTAAAATTTTATTAATTTTAATGAGAAATAGCCGGGCGTGGTGGCTCATGCCTGTAATCCCAGAACTCGGGAGGCTGAGGCAGGAGGATCGGTGCAAGTTCGGGACCAGCCTGGGCTACAAAAGTGAGCTCAAGGCCAGCCTCAACTGCATACTGAAACCCTGTCTCAAAAAGACAAAAAAAAAATTTAATGAGAAAGAAATAACAATGAAACAGTTTCAAAATAGATTAGTTGGATATTTACGGTAATTAATACATCATATATAGTTGTCTTCATAGTAGTTGTTCAGACTACAAGACGCAGACATGATATATTTTCTAAACACTATTAGTATAAAACTTTCTTCTCATTAAATTTAGAAAAAATAGCTATATATTTAGTCCAATAGACCATAGTAGTAGTGGGTTATCCGTAGAACTGGAAATATTGGAAGCTGCTTACTTGGGCATTTTACAGCTCAACATGTTAACATGGCTTTGCTTTTTATACACTGTGGTTAGATTTTTCTGCTGGATAGTTAAGACCAAGTTAAAGCAAGACCTATTAAAAATGTAACTTTGTATCTGGCAAGGTCAGTCATATCCCCTCAGGTTTTACCCTTAAACTATGTACAGTGTTTTGTAGAACTTTCGTCAGTGTCAGCCATCTGGATGAGTCACAGCCATTGCTTGACCAATTTGTTCTCTGTGAAAGCTGGAGAGAATTTTTTTTTTCTCTAGGTAACTTCCCTTAAGCAGAGTATACATTGTTGATCCCTTTCTCTGTAACCTCATAATCTCTTTGAACAGTAAATTTGGGACACCGCTGAGTTATAGAATGTTACAATACAATTTTTTTTTTTATGCCTTGAGTCCTCACTGACCTTGAGGGCCTAGGTACAAAATATTGCCTATCCTTGTAGCCTTTCTTTTTCTCTAAACTTTGTTTGCAAACTTAAGTTGTTAACCTTCCAGAAGAGAAATTTAATGATATTATTAACCTATAACACAGGTACTTGAGCTTAACATCACTTTCTGGTTTTCAAATGTTTTAGACATTACTTGGAGCAGGTATTTTCCATTAATCAATGATATTCTAAACTTCAAATCGCTATAAAATGTGGAAAAATAATTACACATTTTTACACAGAAATTTAGCAATTTAAGCATATACAAAATTGTAGTGGGATAATCTTATATCATTTTTTCTGTCTTTTATTCACTTTTATCACCTTTTTTGAACAAAAATTTACTTCAGAGAGAGTATAGAAGCAATTTCTATGACATTAGAAGCAGTACATTTTTAGAAGACCAGAGCAATAGATAGTCCAAGCATGGTTTTAGTGCTGCTCATCGCATCTTCAATGTAGCTGCTTATTTCACAGATATTGAGCTAAAGAAATATTTAGCAACAGTATCAAAGCAACAGACATAATAACCTGAGAATTAAAGTGAAGATCAAAGCTATAATGATTAAAGCAGCACAGTACTAACAAAAATATACCTGTGGCTCAAAGAAATATGTAGGAGAATCCAGAGAGAATACATAAATTCAGTCATCTGAAATTTCAAAACAGGTAAAAAATACACACTGGCTGAAATACAGACTCTTTTACAAATGTTTTGCCAAAACAATTGACACATGTAGATAACTGAATATGGATCCATGTCTCTTACCACATATTAAAATCAAAATGGAGGGCTGGCGAAATGGCTGAGCAGTCTAAAGCGCCTGCTTAGGCAAGCTTAGGCAACTGCAGGGACCAAGTTTTGATCTCTGGCATCATATGCTCAGCCAGCTATAATATGAATAAATAAATAAATATAAAAATGGATCCAGTCATAAATATGCAAAGAGAAATATTTAATCTTCCAGAAGGTATAACAGGTAAAACTATTCTAGATATAGGCATAAGCAAAGGATTTTATAAATAGGAGCACAATTATACAAAAATATCATCAATTAACAAAAGGGTCTATATGAAATGAATATTCTTCTGCACAACAAAGGAAACAACTAAGTAAAAAGAAAACCTTCATACTAGGAACAATTTAGCCAGTTACTGCTCAGGCATGAGGCTAATATCTATAAAATGTTCAAAGAGTTTCAAACTCTCTTATACTCCTCAAAATATCAAGTGGGTCATAGTGATGCATACCTGTGATCTCAGGACTTTGGAGACAGAGAGAAAAGTCACCAGGAATTTGAAACCAGTTTGGGTTGGACAGTTAGTTCAATACAGTATGAACTGCACAGAAGATCCTGTCTTCAAACAAATAAGAGATCCTCTCAAAAAATAGCGAACTGAAATATAGACGCATTTGCTAGAACTATAGGTAGCCAATAAATAATTAAATTGAGGTTGACTATGTGTGATAATTACATTAATGCAAATTAAATCCACATGTAGATTCTACTTTACTCCAAAAATAATGGTTATCATCAAGAAATCATATAATAAGGGCTGGGCAGATAGCTCAGTAGAATAAGCCATTGCCTGGCAAGTGCAGGTTCGAAAGTTCAATCCCAGGTCCTAAAAAAAATCATATAATAAGAAACACTGATAGCCTTTGCAGAAAGAGAACCCTTCTATATTTTTAGTGACAGTGCAAACTGCTCCAATAACAATGAAAATTCATATGGAGTTGCATTAATAAACTAAAACTGGATATTCCATTTGATCAAGCCATTCACTTTTTAAGTATTATCCCAAAGCAATACATACATTATGTTACAGTGCGTACACACACCAACTTCTATAAAAGCACAATTCACATAGCGAAATATTTAAAGTGATCTATATATTGATTAACATTTGAATAGATGGTGAAATTTTATTTATATAAAATTAAGTATTACTCTTACATAAAGAAGGATAAATCGCAGTCAGTTGTAGAAAAGTAGATGCAATTTGAAATGATTATGTTGTGTGCATTAAATAACACAATAGTTTAACACCTGTCTTGTGTTTTTTAACATACAAAACCCAAAGGATAAATAATTTCAAGAACAGAATAAACATAGTTAATAGAATATATAGATGATAGATCGTAACTAATAGAATTTTTGCAAATAACAAGGGGACTGGCATATGAGGCAGGCACAAGATGATAGGGAAGTGAACACATTGTTATGTCTTGTGTCTAGATGCTCCTTCAAAGCCTTTTGTAGTACCAGGTGGGACTTTTCAGAGGTGGTTGAATCTAGCATGTATTATTCTTTAAGTGTGTAATGAATGTTAGGTTTAAGGGAAGTGATAACTAAATTATTCCATCAATTTGTTTGCAATAACTCTGGATATAAATAAAGGGAAGGCCCAGCCTGATGCTGGGTGGCATCACTCCCTGGATAAAAGAGAGAGGCTCACTGCTGCTAGTGTTTTGCTACTTCACTGAGGTGATGCCTTCTATCTTTGACGAAGTCTTTCTCCTCTATGACAGTTCTCTACCTATCATGTCATGGAGCCAGGTAACTATATACTTAAACCTCCACAAACTGTTAGGTACAATTTTTTTCCTCCTTCATACTGGGTATTGGCTACTTTGTCTCAGTTATGGACAAAATAGACACACAACTCTTTATAAATCTATTTTCCATTATTTTCCTCTTTCCATCTGAAGCCTCATGAGCTTAGCCTTTAATTTTTTATTCCTTTATATACTCTTGTCTTTTAAGCTCCTACGTCAATTATGTATACAGTTCTGTTTTTAGCATTCAGAGCTTTTGCTAGCCCATGTCTTCAAATATTGTCAACAAACAAGTCAGTTCCAAAGGCTTCAAATCAATATGGTCTGGAAATGTCACAGCCGATCCCACTCTTGAAACTTTTTAATGTATTTTTTAGCCATTTTCCTATCAGTAGGACAAAAACACTCAAAACTTGAAACTAAAAAGAAGAAAGTTTTATTTGGGTGATACTTTCCAGTGTGTTGGCCTACGGTTGTGATCTCCATGAAAAATACAGCATGGCTGATGAACTTGGCAAAGGTTGACTAATCACTCCATAGTGACTAACAAGCAGGAAAACCAGACATGAGCAAGAGAACACTACATACTTCAAAAAGTCATACCTGTTGCACTCTACCCTGTGGACTGTGATGAACCCTGAACATATAACCCTTTATGGAACACTTGAGATATGAGCCATAGCACTATTTAATATTATTATATAGTCACAGACTCAAACTACAATGTGAAATTCCATACTATTTTATCAATTTAATGGCTTCATATCAAGAAATGGCATCTGTGCTAGTTCAAAATAAAAGAAATAGAAATAAGAATTTCCTCTGAGCTAGAGGATATTACAGCACAGATTTTCTTATGTCCTGAGTCCTTACTGACCTTGATGGGCTACGGTAAAAATATTGGCTACCCATATACCCTTCTTTTTCTCCAATGCTTGGTCTGGTAACTTACGTTCTCAACCCTCCAGCAGAAAAGCTTCATAATACTATTACTCTATGACATAGGTAATTGAGCTTATCATCACTGGCTTCCTGAATATCAAACATCTTTTTTTTGTCTTTTTGAGACAGGGTCTCGCTACGCAGTTCAGGCTGGCCTTGAGCTCACTTTTCTAGCCCAGGCTGGTCTCGAACTCATATCGATCCTCCTGCCTGAGCCTCCCGAGTGCTGGGATTACAGGAGTGCACCACCACGCCCAGCTATCAAACATCTTTGAGTTAGCTTGGAATTGATATTTTCTGACCATCATTGATATTCCAATAACGTTCCATACAATGTGATGTAAGCAGTTACACAATTTTTACACAGATATTTGGAAATTCAAGGAAATACAAAATTGCAGCCTGTCAAGACTGTGGTATTTGGCCCAGTCTCTTATTTTCAAGTACTACTCTTGAGAGAGAGTATAACAGTAACTGAGTTTACATTGGGAGGAGTACGCATCAAAAAGATGAGAGTGACATGCATTCCAAGCACAGTTTTAATGTTACATGGTGCTATGATCAGGGTGATGAACCTTTTGGAGGTTCTTGAGACCAATATCTGATTCATCCTGTGTACATAAGTGCATGGTTTTGCTGCTGATATATTTCCCCTTTTATCTGCTTCCAGTCACTTCATTGTTTAATCCATAACACATTCAGCTTTGTTATGCCCTAAAGTTTTTATTTTCTTCTTTAAAGTTCTTATATTAGGGAGACTATAGGATACTTATACATGTAGGTCTGGTTTATTTCACTAATGAGTATATATACAATATACATCCATTTATATATGAATTCTTCAAACTTATCATACTTTATAGCTGAGTAATATTCTGTTATATAAAAATACCACATCTTTTTCAACCATTCTTCAAATGATGGGCATTTTGGTTGTTTCCAAGATTTGGCTATTACAAATTGGGCTGCTATAAACATAGATGCACAGATATCGCTATGGTATGATGTTTTCAGTTCTTCTGGGAAAATTCCCTGTAGGGGCATAGCTGGATTGAACGGGACTTCCAATTCTAGTTTTGTAAGGATCCTCCACACTGCTTTCCATAATGGTTGCACCAATCTGCATTCCCACCAGCAGTAGAGAAGGGTTCCTCTTTCCCCACGGCCTCTCCAGCATTTGTTGCTGGTTGATTTTGTTATGATAGCCATTATTACTGGGGTGAGATGGTATCTAAGTGTTGTTTTGATTTGTATTTCACGAATGGCTAGCGATGTGGAGCATTTCTTCTTGTATCTGAAGGCTTGCTGCATTTCTTTCTCTGAGAAGTGTGTGATCATCTCAGGTGCCTATTTCTGGATTGGTTCTTTGAATTTTGAAACGCTACTGGTATTTAGTTCTTTGTAGATTCTAGATAGAAGGCCTTTGTCTTAGTACCTATAAGTTAACATCTTATTGAAATTTTGGGTTGTCTTTTCACTCTGTTGGTTATTTCCTTTGATATGCAAAAACTTCTTAGCCAGAGGATGCCCCATTGGTTTATGCTTTCAAGTGTTAAACATGCAATTTGATTTCTGTCCATGAACTTTTTGCCTACTCCGATGTCTTCAAGATTTCCTCCCACTTTCTCTTCCAGGAGATTTAATGTTTCTCTTTTAATATTTAGATCTTTAATCCATTTCGACTTTATTTTCGTGCATGGTGATAGACTAGGGTCAAGTTTTAGTTTTCTGCATGTCGAGAGCCAATTTTTCAAGCACCGTTTGTTAAAGAGGCTATCTTTCTTCCAGTAAATGTGTTTGGCCTCTTTCTCAAAAATAAGTTTGCTGAGTGTGTTTGTATTTGCTTCTGCATCTTCTAATCTATTCCATTGATCCTCTGGTCTATTCTTTTGCTAATACCATGCTGATTTTATTACTGTAGCTTTGTAGTATAACTTTAGGTCAGGAAATGTAATGCCTCCTACCATACTTTGTTGCCCAGAAGTGTCTGAAGTTCTGGGTCTTTTTTGGTTCCAAATAAATATTAGGACTGATTTCTCCAGGTTTGTGAGGTATGTTAATCGTATTTGGATAGTAATTGCATTAAATCTGTATAAGAATTTAGGGAGTATGGTAATTTAAACAATGTTGCTTCTTCCTATCCAGGAGCAGGAAACATCTTTCTATTTTCTGAAATCTTCTAGGATCTCTTTTTCAGAGTATTGCAGTTTTCATTGAAAAGGGCTTTTCTTTCTTTAGTTAGGTTAATCCTTAAGTATTTCACTTTCTTCGGTGGTATATTAAAGGTACTGCTTCTCTAATTTTTCTCGGTGCAACGAAGGGTGACACTGACAACAGTTCTACAAAGCAATATATATGTTTCCAAAGTTAATCATTTGGGGATTTGACCTTGGAAGACACAAAAGAGGAATGTTTTGTTATACAGGTCTTGCTTTGACTTGCCCTTGATCACCCAGCAAAAAAGGCTTAATTAGGAGACATGAAACGCAGAGCTAGATTAGTGAGATGAGCTGTAGGAGGTTTGAATCAATAGCCCCCAACGTTACAAGTTTCACTGGTTGCCCACTGCAATTGTGGAACATTGGACTGTGTATGCATCTGCTTCCTCTTAGTTCAGAGAGAATTATTTTTTCTTTCCTTAGCAACATCAATAAGAAGGTAGATCATGCCCGCACACTGAGCTCTGTATAACTATTATGAGGACAATGTGCAGTGTATCTACTGCTAAAAAGGGAAAAAATTAATGTTTATTGAAAGTGTTAATGTTTAATTGTTTGATCAACCTTATACACCTATATCTGTCAATCTAAACTAATCCGATGATGAAAACATGTAACATAATCATTGTTAAATTTTTCTGGTTTTGAAATTCTGTACTATATGGAAAGAAAGAAAGAAAGAAAGTTATAACTAAAAAAATCACAACATACATCAAATTTGACAAAATCAAAAAACAAAGAAATAAGAATTTCCATCATTGAGTGTGTGCCTCTGTGTATGTGCATGTGCCAAATAATCTTAATATAGAAGACAAAAGCATAGAATTGAAATGTAATATAAAAGAACTAGTCTAATAATTATACATTTACAAATTAATTACCCTATTTGTTTTTAAAAGTTTCCAGGGAAGTTATGCTTTTTTTTTTTTTCAATTCGTATTTACTTTCTGGTTACAAATGTCACATCCAGTTAACTGCCTTTTTTTTAAAACATACACTAGTTTTAATAAGATATGGTAAGTTAGGAAATATTAAGATTGTGTGATATTACATCCATGCAGTTTTCACTAACCATTTCGGATATTGTTCTGTCATTCAATTATTTTCTCTACCAATGCCCACTGGCAGCTTTTTCTACATTTCCCAAATAGAACTTGATTTATCGGAATGATCCTCATTCAGTGGATCTTGAAGATTATGATATAATAAATATGTTTTATTTAGAGATTATGTGTGCAAAATATTTATATTAGATAATATAGAGTGGATTGAAATAAATGCTGATTTTGTCACTTTATATTTACCAATTTCTTCCAGTAGATCTTTCGCTCTTATTCAAATATTCGTCATAATTTCCGGACTGTGTGCCTGTATGATGTAGTACAGAGAGAGGAATATTGAAGGGATAGACCTCAATAAGTATCGTATCATAAGATATTGTTACATAATGTTATATTTCTGAGAATATAGTTATATATAATGAATATAGACAGATAAATAGATGATAGATAGATAGATACACAGATAGATGATAGATAGATATCAAGTCTTAAAATGTGGAAGATCTATATTAAAGAAATCATATGTCCAAGAATATAAACAAATATATTTTCGTGATTAATGATAAGTTAAAGTTCATAGGTTTTTGAAAAGTAAATCATAGAACATGTCTAACTCTTTTGGATACTTCATGTTATACCAGATTGTATTGTGTCCCACGATAAATTATTTAATTTCACTAATAAATACACAAAGGATAATTTAGGAAATTAACATGAACAAATATTCCCTTGGATGTTTGAAATAATATTTACTTTTGAAAGTCAACTGCTCATCTCTTTGTGAAAAATTTCTCCAAGTCAAAAGAAATCACCGGGCCAGTGAGATGATTCAGCAGTCTAAAGTGCCTATTTAGGAAAGATTAGGCAACCACAGGAGTGCAGTTCAATCTTGGCACCACATGTTGCACCAGCAAAAAAGAAGAAAAAAATCACCAAGGGGCTGGCCAAATAGCTCAGCACATTAAAGTGCATGCAAGCAGGTATAGGAGTCAGTAGTTAAATTCCCTGGCCTACTGTACAGGCGCCAACCCCCGCCCCCAGGGCACACTGAGATGGCAGTTGAGAGTGGGTGTGGTGCACAGGCCTGTAATCCTAGATCTTTGGAGGCTGTAAACAGGCAGACCACTACAAGTCTGATCTATTACTGAGACTCTGGACACCCTGTAGACCATTCTCTAAAATACAAACAAGAAAGAAAAACAAAAGAAAAAAGAAAGAAAAAAGAAAGAAGAAAGAAAGAAAGAAAGAAAGAAAGAAAGAAAGAAAGAAAGAAAGAAAGAAAGAAAGAAAGAAAGAAAGAAATCACCAATAGAGTAAAAATAGAACTCACAAATTGGGAAAAAATATGGCTGACCATTCCTCAGACACCCCAGTTTTTTTTTTTGTTTGTTTGTTTTTTTTTGTTTTTTTGTTTTTTTTGAGACAGGGTCTCGCTATGCAGTTGAGGCTGGCCTTGAGCTCATTTTTGTAGCCCAGGCTGGTCTTGAACTCACACCCATACCCCTGCCTCGGCCTCCCGAGTGCTGGGATTACAGGCGTGAGCCACCACACCCGGCTTAGACACCCCAGTTGTTACACAGCTTTAAAACGGTGGACATCAGCACAATTTTTTAAAAATGAAAATATCTAAATTTGTGAGTCTAGTTGCAATTGGTCTGTGGACATATTGAGATAAGAGAAGTATTTCTCACTATATCTGACTTCTTTTTATCCTATTTTCTCTTAGCAGTCCCTGTATCGTCCAAGTATTTCTTAGATTTATTTATGTAAAAATGAATCTAATTGTGATTGACTTCACAGATTTTGCAAGTTATTTGTTTATAAGTGATAAAAGCAAAAATATAATTTTATTTTTATTGTAAATTAGACTTTATGCACAAAATACATTAAGTAATCTGCCTCCAAAACACTTCACAAATACAAAGAACAGAAGCAATATTTTTCTTGGTAAATTATTGATGAATATAAAGAAGTACATTAGTGCTTAATTACAAAGAGAATTCAGCTTAAAATTGGCCATAAATATTTTCTTCATGCATATTTGAATAGCAGTTTCACATTTTTTTTTTTTGCCTTTTTGAGACAGGGTCTCACTGTGCAGTTCAGGCTGGCCTTCAACTCACTTTTGTAGCCCAGGCTGGTCTCGAACTCGCACCGATCCTCCTTCCTCAACCCCCCAAGTGCTGGGATTACAGGCGTGAGCCACCACACCCGGCTAGCAGTTTCACTTTGTGATTTAACATAGAGAGAAGAAATCAAAATAAAGATTTATAGCATAATTTAATTAGAATATAAGCATAATTATTTATATAGTTTTCAGGGTGTATGGATAAGAGTAAAAGTGTTGCTGTTCGTAATTATATTATAATCCAGAAATAGAGACATACACATGGATAATAAATATACTTTATAAATAATTGTTAATGTGATAATATAAATATTATCATAAGACCTTAACAAATGATAATAGAGTCAAAATAATAAGGGAATTGACATGAAAAATAGGAATATTTAAAAGAGGTAATAAATCCAAATTGTTAAATGATTGAAATTTTACAAAGACTGAGCAGACATCCTTCCAAAGTTAGAGAATGGTGAGAGAAAAAGACATTGAGGCAAATACAGAATAAATTATATGGAGCAGAAAAGAATTGGTCAGAATCAAGGATGAAGAGGTAGGCTGATAGATATGCCTCTGAAATTGAATGTCATCTTGAAAAACATAGATATTAATTTAAATAGCAGGGACAGTATTAGGGAAAGCATATGTCATGGTTAATTTTGAAACTTAGGGAAATTAATCTGGTGAGAATTTAATGTTTTATAAATAGTTGAAACTGCAGGCAACCAGAATTTTATTGCGCACTCTAATGTCGGAGTCAGGTCCAGACCTAAGTCAAAAAATTAAAATAGAAAAATGAGGTAAAAATGTATACTGCAAGCCGGGCGTGGTGGCGCACGCCTGTAATCCCAGCACTCGGGAGACTGAGGCAGGAGGATCGGTGCGAGTTTGAGACCAGCCTGGGCTACAAAAGTGAGCTCAAGGCCAGCCTGAGCTGCATAGTGAGACCCTGTTTCAAAAAGACAAAAAAAAAAAAAAAAAAAAAAAAAAAAAAAAAAAAAAAAAAAAAGAGAAATGTATACTGCAGTGGCAGTTGACAGGTAGACCTTAGATCATAGGTCTTTGCAACATGGAACATAACAGATAGGAAAAGAGTAGATATTAAATGACTGTGGAGGAATGGAATATTACAGAATTTAAGAAATTTGTGATGAGCTCTAAGGAGCAAATTATTATTAAATAATATCATATATGTTTCCAAAGTGAAGTATTATTAAAAGTGTGATAATATGTGGTATTCTGTCCATTGGTTTACTGTACAACTTAGTTATTAACGTACATAATGAAAATTATTTGAGAAATTTTGTACATATAAAATGAAACATTTGGAATATCCACAAATAATTTAAGTGCAAGTCTCCCTCTGCTCTTTATGAATAGCAGTAGTGACCACAGTTACAAAATTTTGTCAGAGACTGGGCATTAAGATCTCCATATTCCTCATGGTTAAACTTTTCTGCAAGTTAAAGGAAGGCCTGTATAACAAAAAATGGAACTTTTATATCTCCCAAGCTCAGTCAAATTCCCTCAGGTTTAACCTTGAAACCATGCACAGTGCATTGTAGAACTAGTGCCAGTGTCAGCTATGTTCACGATTCACAACCATTGCTTGGCAAGTTTGCTCTTTGTCAAAGCATGACAGTCTCTACATGACTCTGCTAAGGCACACTATACATCTTCAAACCCTTTCCACTGTACCCACTTAATTTTCTTGAACAGAAAATTTGGGACACCACTGTGCTGTAAGATGTTACAGCAAATGAAATACTAGACTACTATATTGTGCTATAAAAGGCTTAAATCAACAGCTTCTAACATTGCCAGTTTTGGCAATAATCCACTGCAATTAAGGAACATTGGATTATATATACAACTACTTTCCCTTAGTTCAATTAGAAGAATATTTTTGTACCAATAACGATTAGAAAAATTATCACCTCTACATCCATTTATATATGAAGTTTTCTAGCTTATCATTCTTTATAGCTGAGTTACATTCCATTATATAAAAATACTACATTTTTTTCAACTATTCTTCAAATGATGGGCATGTATATTGAACATATACTCATTAGTGAAATCAATCAGACCTACATGTGTAAATATCACATAGTCTATAAGAATTCTAAAGAAGAAATAAAAACGTAAGGGTATAACACAACTGAATGCGTTATGGATTAAACAACGAAATGACTGGAAGCAAATAAAAGAGGAAACATATCAGGAGCGAAACCATGCACCTAGGTACACAGGATAAATCAGATATTGGCCCTAAGAACCTTCAAAAGCCTCATCACATTGATCATAGCACCATGCAATACTAAAACACTGCTTGGAATGCATGTCACTCTCGTCTTTTTGATGTGTACTCCTCCCAATGTGAACTCGGTTACTGTTATACTCTCTCTCTCTCAAATAAATGCTTGGTTAAAACAAAAAAAGGGTATTAATTGAGAGTAAGAGACAGTGCAAAATGGTATAGGTTTGGCAGGCTACAAATTTGCAAAAATCCTTGGATTTCCAAATGTCTGTGTAAAAATTGTGAAACTGCTTATATCACATTCTATTGAGAGTTATTAGAATATCAGTGATTGTTGGAAAATATCAATTCCATGCTGAGTCAAAGATGTTTGATAATCAGAAAGCCAGTGGTGATAAGCTCAGTTAACATGTTATAGAGTGATAGTATCACGAAGCTTTTCTGCTGGAGGGTTGAGAATGTAAGTTAAGAGACCAAAAATTGGAGAAAAAGAAGGGCTATGGGGATAGCCAATGTTTTGGTCCTAGCCCTTCAAGGTCAGTAAGGACTCAGGACATAAAAGAACCTGTGCTGTAATATTGTATAACTCAGAGGTATTCCAAATTTTCTGGTCAAAGAGATTATGGGACCTCAGAGGAAAGGGATAAATGAACTATAGTGTGTCTAAGGAGAATCACCCAGAGAAAAACATTCTCTCAGGCTTTCACAGAAAGCAACCTGGTCAAGCAATGGCTGCAACTCGACCCGAAGGCCGACACTGATAACAATTCTACAAAGCACTGAACATGGTTCCAAAAGTAATCCTGAGGGGATTTGACCTTGGAAGACACAAAAGATGCATGTTTTGTTATACAGGTCTTGTTTTAACTTGCCCTTGATCACTCAGTGGAAAAGCTTAATTACGAGCCATGAAATACAGAGCTAGATTGGTGTGATGAGCTGTAGGAGGCCTGGATCAATAGCCTCCAACGTAGCCAGTTTTACTGCTGGCCCACTGCAATTGTGCAACATTGGACTGTGTATGCATCTGCTTCCTTTTAGTTCAAAGAGAAGAATCTTTTTCTTTCCTTACAAATATCAATTGGAAGGTGTGTCATGCCCACACCCTGTGCTCTGTATGACTATTGTGAGGACAATATGCAGGGTGTCAATTATTAAAACAATTAATGTTTATTGAAAGTGTTAATTTTAATTGTTTGATCAATCTTCTATACCTATATCTATTATTCTAAACTGATCTGATGATGTAAACATGTAATATAATCGTTGTTAAAATTTTCTGGTTTTGAAATTTTGTACTATATATACTTTTACTTGTTACTGTTTTTTCTATCTTTGTTTCTCCTATTTTTAGTCTTTAAAATAAAAATAATAAAAGGAAAAAATAGAAAAATTATCACCTCTATACCCTGTACTCTGTATGACTACTATGAGGACAACAATATGCATTGTATCAGTTATTGCGAGTATACTAGTAACATGTTATGAAACTCTTACATTGTTATTTCTTATTAAAAGTAATAAAAAATAAAAAAGTTAATATATATATATATATATATATATATTTTTTTTTTTTTTTTTTTTTTTTTTTTTTTTTTTTTTTTTTTTT
>PVJA010023822.1:22423-32660 GCA_004027025.1 Myocastor coypus | reverse complement strand
GGGTCTCATTATGCAGTTCAGGCTGGCCTTGAAGTCACTTTTGTGGCCCAGGCTGGTCTCGAACTCGCACTGATCCTCCTGCCTCAGCCTCCCAAGTGCTAGGATTACAGGCTTGCACCACCACACCCGGCTGAATGGATCTTAATTTTGTAATATCTTGCTTTCATTGGCCATTTAAAAACTTACTGAATCGGCCCGGCAGGATGGCCTAGTGGTCTAAAGTGCCTTCTTAGGAAAGCTTAGGCGGCTGCAGGGACCACGGTTTGATCCCTGGCACCACATACTGTGCCAGCCCTGCCCTCAGGGCAGGCTGAGCCGGCCATAAAAATAAACAAATAAACAAACAAAAGTTCTGAAACAAAAATAAATACATACAATAAAAAATTCTTTAAAAAAACTTACTGAATCATGTATAAGTAGCTCTTTCAAATGTTGACATACTGTCTTGTAGATAATCTTCTAAATCACATTAGTTAATATCACCACTTATTTTCTTAGAAAATTCTTTTATTATTGGAAAGCTGGCTCAGTCAAAAATTTTTATCATAATTTTACAAAATTTTGCCTAAGAGATCAAACTTATTACTGGCAATGAATAATATTTTCCTTGAAATAAAGAAAAGCTCAATGTTGAGATATCTGCCAAATGTTGAAGTTTAAATAATCGTAATTCTTCTTTCAGACATATTTCCTAGTAAAATAGTGTTCCATGAAAAAGTAGCTGGCTTGCTGTGTCACTCAGTCATACTAGCCCTTCCCCTCACGACTGCCATCATACTCTGTGTGGACCAGGGTTTTACTAGATCCTCCCTTTCACCACAGAGAGTGTTAAAAGGACATGTACTCAAGGCTCAAGGCTTACAGATATTAGTAATTCTTACTGTTTCATCAAGGACAGTAAATACTTTTTAAATTGTGAGTTGATAAATGTGAAAAATATAGTGACAGGGTTATACTTTGGTACATTCATTCTATCTCCATTTAGTGTAGGGTGCTAGCAGTATTTTAAAATTTTTAAAAATGTTATTTAATTTTGAGATGAGGTCTTATTATATAATACAGACCAGTGTTGAATTCAGTATGTATCCTAAGCTGACCTTGAACTTGCAGCAATTCTATGAGCCTTGCCTCCTGAGTGCAGAGACTATAGATATATGCCACCTTGCTTGGTCACCAGCAGTAATATATATATAATACATTAGATATATAATATATAATTATTAAATTATTACATAATAATATATATTAATAGTAATATATAATATATATATAATGTATTACAAGGTCTATAGGGTCTCACTACATAGGTTGGACTTGTTATGATTACAGGCATGTACCACTACACACTGCCACACCCAATCTCAGTTTGCCCTGTGGGGCCAGCATGGCATAATGGGAATCAAACCTAGCTATTGCACTCTGCCTAAGCTATTGCACTCACTAAGCTGTCTGGCTGGCCCTGATATTTTGATAATGTTATGAAAACAGTTTTGAGATCTTGTAGGGTCCTTAAACCTCCTATTTTTATAGGTGGAAGAACAATTTGATCAGCATTTGCTTTTTAAGAGTCCAAGGAAATAAGATCACATATTTTTCCAAAGAAACATTATTTCTACCCCAGTTTATTTATAAAAAGATTCACAGCAAGTAAAAATAAGTTGTATAACCTTGTTGTGTGCGATGATAGATACTCCTAACCCTAGGAATCTGGGAAGCTGAGACAGAAACATTGCATGTTCAAGCTCAGCCTGGCAATTTGATTTACCAGGACCATGTCTCAAAATAAGGACTTGGGGTTGCAATTATGGATGCAGGCCCCAGTCTAAGTAAAATATCCAAATTTTTATAAATAAAATTTATTTATTTATTTAAAGATTTATTTATTTATTTTCTTGTTTCAGAACCTTTGCTTGTTCACTCATTTTTATGGCTGGCTCAGCCCGCCCTGAGGGCAGGGCTGGCGCAGCATGTGGTGCTGGGGATCTAACCGCAGTCCCTGAAGCCGCCCAAGCTTTCCCAAGCAGGGGCTTTAGATCACTGAGCCATTCCGCCGGGCCCCAATAAAATATATTTATTGTTAAATAAAATATTATAAGTGATTTGTTAGCAGAATTTCTTTTTCTGTACTAAGTTACTATACTAAGTTTTATACATCCTTGCTATACTGATTTTGATAATTTTAAAAGTTTTTTTTTTTTCCCCACCAGTACTAGGGGTTAAACTAGGGCCTACATACTGAGAAGTATCCCCATCCCTTTTAAAATATATATCTTTTTAGTTTTGATAATGGGTCTTGCCAAATCACTAAATTTCCCATTTTCCTGCCTCAGCTTCTCAGAGTGCTGGGGATGACAGGCATATTGCCACCACATCTAGCTATCTGGAGTGATTTTTACAGAACTAATAGTTGTGTAACTGGTAGGTATTAGAATATGTCCTTCAACAATTCAAAATATACAAATTGTGATAGGATAATAGGAAGAAGCCTAGGTAAGAGGCTAAGTACAGTACATGTGTGTATTCATGTTGTGAAATAATTAATGAGAATTTTTACTTACAGGTGCCCGGGAATATCATGTCCAGTTTTTTAGCAACCAGCCAGAGAGGGCATGGGTTCATGAAAAACGGGTGAGGGAGTATAAAGGTCATAAACAGTATGAAGAGCTACTGGCTGAAGCAACCAAACAAGCCAGCAATCACTCTGAAAAACAAAAGGTAAATACAACATATTAATAGTTTTGGTAGGTCCAATTCAGAAAAGGAGTTGTCCTCCCTAATATGTAAAATCCAAACTATACACTAGGAAAGTAGAAGAAAGACTATTATTAGATAAGAGGAAGGGAATAGGGGAGAAAGGTATAAGAGTGGGTTATAGGGGAATGGGTAGGGTCAAGAAATACATCTGGGACCCCCTCTTAAGAGGATGGGGGGAAAGAGGATAGGGGAAGAAAGGATAAGAAGTGAGGGTGACTATAGTATGTAGTGTGCATATACAAATCTGCCAGAACGAAACCTGTTGTTCTTAGTATAAAGAATGCTGAAACAAGTACTGAAACTTTTTTTTATAAAGGGTGGCAAAATTCCTTTTGTTATTATTTTTATTTATTTATTTATTTATTTATTTATTTATTTAGTCTTTTTGAGACAGGGTTTCGCTATGCAGTTGAGGCTGGCCTTGAGCTCACTTTTGTAGCCCAGGCTGGTCTCGAACTCGCACCGATCCTCCTGCCTCAGCCTCCTGAGTGCTGGGATTACAGGCGTGAGCCACCACACCCTGCCCTTTTGTTATTGTTATTTGTTTGTTTGGGGTATTGGGAATTGAACTCAGGACCTCATGCTTGCCAGGCAGGTGCTGCACTGCTGAGCTACATTCCAGACTACAAAATTCCTTAAAGATTTAAGTATTTCTGTTAGTCTTATGTGTGTGTATGCATGCATGACTGTGTGTGTAAGTGCACACAGCTTGATGCTGAGTATCAAACCTATGCCAAGGGCCCGGCAGGATGGCTCAGTAGTCTAAAGCACCTGCTTAGGAAAGCTTGGGCGGCTGCAGGGACCGTGGTTCAATCCCCAGCACCACATGCTGCGCCAGCTCTGCCCTCAGGGCAGGCTGAGCCTGCCATAAAAATAAATAAGTAAACAAACAAAAGTTCTGAAGCAAGGGGAAAAAAAATTATCTTAAAAAAAAAAAAAACCTATGCCAGGCAAGTGTTTTACCTCTCATCTATATCCTAGTCCTCTAATATGTTTTTTGTTTGTTTGTTTGTTTGTTTGTATTATGGTTGGCTTAGCCTGCTCTGCGGGAGGGGCTGGTGCAGTATGTGGTGCCGGGGATGGAACCCCAGTCCTAGGGGTTGCCTAAGCTTTCCTAAGCAGGTGCTTTCCTTGAACCATCTCGCCGGTCCCCTCTATTACGGTTTTCATTTTATTTTATTTATTTATTTATTTATTTATTTATTTATTTATTTATTTATTTATTTATTTATTTATTTATTTATTCTTTCTTGTTTCTGAACCTTTGTTTGTTTATTCACTCATTTTTATGGCCTGCTCAGCCTGTCCCGAGGGCAGAGCTGGCGCAGCATGTGGTGCTGGGGATCAAACCGCAGTCCCTGAAGCCGCCCATGCTTTCCCAAGCAGGGACTTTAGACCACTGAGCCATCCCGTCAGGCCCCTATTTATTTATTTTTAAGAATTTTTTATTTTATTTTTTCTTTTGTTTCAGAACTTTTGTTTATTTTATTTTTATGGCCGGCTCAGCCTGCTCAGAGGGCAGGGCTGGCACAGCAAGTGGTGCCTGGAATCAAACCTCGGTCCCTGCAGCCGCTCAAGCTTTCCTAAACAGGCGCTTTAGACCACTGAGCCATCCTGCTGGGCCCCTCTGATATGTTTTTTTTTTTTTTTTTTTTTTTCTTTTTGAGACAGGGTCTCACTATGCAGTTCATTCTGGCCTTGAGCTCACTTTTTTAGCCCAGGCTGGTCTTGAACTCATACCGATCCTCCTGTCTCAGCCTCCCGAGTGCTGGGATTACAGGCATGCGCCACCACGCCCGGCTTCTAATCCGGTTTTTAAAGGACTTAATAATTAACAATTTTGCCTGGCATGGTGGCACATGCCTGTAATCTCAGCACTTGGGAGGCTGAGGCAGGAAGATCGCTGCAAGTTCGAGACCAGCCTGCGCTACAAAAATGAGCTCAAGGCCAGCCTGAACTCCATAGCAAGACCCTGTCTCAAAAAGACAAAAAAAAAAACAAAAAAAAACCACTTTCTCATACTTGAAATCAGACTATTAGAATGATTTGTTACATTATCTTCCAGTTGACTTTTAATCATTGCAAGTGATTAGTAGATTTTTAAATACAACTGGTTTATATGTTATATAAATAACATTATATAGTATTATTAAAAGTCTTACCTGCTTAATGCGGTGTTGAATTCTTTTGTGAATTGAGTTACTGTGCCAAAGTCTATAGGATGTTAGTGGAATTTAGGTTTTTCTGAGGATTGAAAACTTTTATTCTATTTCATTGTCTAATAATTTCTCCTTATTTAGCAAAATTGCTTTATGATGATGAGAAGGAAAAAAGGATCAAGAAAAACAATAGAGGCAGAAATGGAAACAAAGCTTTTGTAAATTAAGGAGAAGGGCTGAAGGGAGGGTAGGGGAATGGGAAAAAAAGTAATGTGTATTACTTTGTATATATTACATATATCACTATGTATGTCTAAAATATACCAATAATTTTTTTAAATACAGATAGAAACTTTTAAAACTCAGAAGAAAAAAATTCAATGTATACCTTCTATGAGAGAGATAACTGTTTTAAGAGCTTTCTATGCATATTTACTCATTTAATCTTCATAATAACCCATATGGGGTAGATACTCTTTTTTTTTTTTTTTTCAGATGAAGAAATTAAGGTACAGAAAGCTTATGGAACTGTTTCACACAAGAACACACTAGTGGTGGAAGCAGGATATGTATTTGCTGTAGTGCTAGTTTAGAATTTTCACATGTCCTCTTGATAATCTGGTTGAAGTTCTTACTTATTTATTCATTTGTTTGTTTGTTTGTTTGTTTATTTATTTATTTTTCTGGTTGAGGTTTTAAACTCAACTAATTATAATGTGGGTCTCTTGTGCTTCATAAATGTGCCATTTTTAACTTTAAAAGCTAAAAGTTACCCAGAGAACTGATTAGACTTATACATGAATATTTGACATACACTATCATCTTACAGTTTTATCAACTGACTTCTATCCATCTCAGTTTAACCTGAATAATTCCTGATTATTTCAGTCATCTCATACACTTCTAGTAACTGCCTCAGCTAGCCACCTCACACAGTTTTATTTTATTCAAAGCCCTCTTAGCTTTCTTGCTAGTCAAAGCCTTTGAATCAACCCTGGATGTTAGAGATCTGTGGAAATTGTGATTTGGGTTTACTGTCCTTTCTCTTGCATGTGCCTGCTCTCCTTGGTCTTATTAGTCTTTAGTCATTCCTCTATTCCTTCTTTTTCCTCCTTTCTGTCCCTGTTTACTTAAGGTAGACTAACAGCACATCTTCTCTGCTGGTTTTCCTTGTGATCTCCATGGCACCTGAGTTACCTGTACCCTCTAGCTGTGGAGGAAAAATGGGAGCTTTCAGTTATTACTCTTAGTGTTCAGTTGGCCACTGAAATTAGTCATTTTGCAACCTTTCTTCTCTTTTCCTTAATTATTACTAGCATTTTGGGACTTTGATGTGAGGACAACTCCCTCTTTGGGGAACCCATCCAGGGAGTGAGTGAGTGGTCAACAGAGGAAGCACATGTAAGAGAACAGACCTTTATAACAATTAGTAGAGTAATACCAATTTATTACAGAATTAAGAGTTAAGTAAGATATTCCACTTATTTAATGGAAGAACCCCAAATATTTATGTATTCCTTAAAAAGATGACAGAAGCAAATGGGAAGTGCGTTTTGGTTTCAGCATACCTTTTAAAGTGTATCAAATTGATGCCTGTGCCTTTTTTTAAGATTCGGAAACCCCGACCTCAGAGAGAACGAGCCCAATGGGATATTGGCATTGCCCATGCAGAAAAAGCATTGAAAATGACTCGAGAAGAAAGAATAGAACAGTATACTTTCATCTATATTGATAAACAGCCTGAAGAGGCTTTATCTCAAACAAAAAAGAATGCTGCCTCTAAGACCGAAGTTAAAAAACCCCGAAAGCCAAGATCTGTATTGAATACTCAACTGGAACAGACCAATGCAGGGGAGGTGGCCTCTTCACAGTCAAGTACTGACCTTCGGAGACAAAGTCAGAGGCGGCACACAAGTGTGGGAGAGGAAGAACCACCCCCTGTTAAAATAGCCTGGAAAACAGCAGCAGCAAGGAAATCTTTACCAGCTTCCATTACAATGCACAAAGGAAGCCTGGATTTGCAGAAGTGTAACATGTCCCCAGTTGTAAAAATTGAACAAGTATTTGCGCTTCAGAATGCAACAGGAGATGGGAAATTTATTGATCAGTTTGTTTATTCAACAAAGGTACTTCCTTTTTTATGGTTGTGTTCGTTTTGTTTTTGAGGGGGGTTATTTTAAAAGTAGTCAACCTTGGCATTTAAAGAACAGCACAAGGATATAATTTAAATGCTCTTTGTATTTCCCACATTTGAAACATATAGTCACGTTTACCCTGTGGGCAAAAAAAGAAACAGGCAAAATATCTGTGTTTTTCTTTTTTTTCATTTTCTTTTGTAATATTCCCATCTGTGGTAGATTAATAGTGAGCTATGCAGCCAAGATTGAGCTTAGTTCCCAAAAGCCATGGAAAAAAACTAGGCAGTTTGCCTGTTTTTAGTTTGTGTAGTTTTTCTTTGTTGTAATGTGTGCTTCTCATTAAAATATTTTTTCTAGATATTTGAATTAACCTTTCTTGTAAAAACTACTATACTAAATGTACTTGCTGACCTGCTTGGTTGCACAAGCAGTTTTGTTAGACTTCCAATCTCTGGATATCTAACTGCATTTTATGGAATCCCAGTACTGTTTGTCCTGTGATATTTAATTGTTGCGATAGTGTGGGGGATGGGTTAGAAATAGTGACTACAGACATTACCTCTATCCATCTCCCCTGGACCTAAAGACATCAAATCTTTCTATAACATTGATAACATCTAGGTACCTCCTCACCAATTTCTCAACCCATAAAACTTTGGGTTTGCTTTAAACATAATGAATTCTGTATTTGTTTGTTCCCAACATAAGCATATGCACATTAAAATAACTCAAAAAATGTAGGGTTGTCTCATTAATAACATATTTTCTTAGACATGTTCGATGTCCTAAAGTTCCTACTAAAGCTTGTGTTTGGTTTCCACTTTCATTTTCTTGATAGTGGATGAGACTTTTGAATCTTTTATATGTACAAGTTCACCTTATTCTTGGAGCTAGTTTTATATACTTTTGGATGCACAAATCAAGCTCAGTCCTCTCACCCTTACAGTATTATTTAAAGGAAATTTGAGATAAAACTTGTATTTTAAAAATACATATTTATAAATCACTCTATTTAAAATACCTGTGTGAGGGCCAGCAAGATAGCTCAGTGGACTACGTGCCTGCTTAGGCAAGTGCAAGGAATGGGGTACAGTTCCCAGTACCACAGACCATACCAGCTCTGCCCTCAGGTGCACTGAGCCAGGGACCAAGTCTGGGCATGGTGGCACATGCTTGTAATCCTGGGCTGGGGAGGCTGAAAACAGGAGAATCACTATGAGTCCGAGCTACATAGTGAGACCCTGGACAAAAATAAATAAATTAAATACCTAAGTGAGACTTTGATGAAGTCTTAAATGAATTTTACCTACCTTCTGTCTGCTATAGATTACTTTATTGGTCACACTTTGATCAGTACAAATGGCATATTTCTGTATTTCAGGATATTCTTGTTTCTTTAGACATTTTGACTTTTCTATCTTTTAACAGGGCGCTACATCAAATGACAGTGACTATAGTTATCCATTACATGTGTAAAAGAAGAAATATCAGAACAAAAAAATATATTTTTTCAGAATATTAAGTGACACAGTTCATTTCTTAGGAATATCTATCACCTGGACTTACACCAATAGTTTTTGTACACATACTCTTATTGTACATACATGTTGATGGCAGTAAAGTTGTTGTGATAACAGCTGACAAACTAAAAATCAAAGATCAATATATTTAAGCAAATTATAATCATGTTGACACAGCTTCATAAATCCATGATGCCTTTTGCTTGGTAATTACCTATTTTATTTTGCCTTATTTTAAAGGGAATTGGTAACAAAACGGAAATAAGTGTCAGGGGGCAAGACAGGCTTATAATTTCCTCGCCAAACCAGAGAAATGAAAAGCCAACACAGAGTGTATCATCTCCTGAAACAACATCTGGTCCTACAGGTGAGTGTGAATGAAGAGGCTGTGGATCCTGAGAGGTCATCATTCTGTTCTGCTATATTACTAAAATATAAAATCACTGAACCTAGCATGTTGGTGTACTTTTATAGTCTCAAATTTTTATTTTATTTTATTTTTTTAAAGATTTTTAAATTTTATTTATTTATTTTTTCTTGTTTCAGAACCTTTGTTTGTTTATTCACTCATTTTCATGGCCTGCTCAGCCCACCCCAAGGGCAGGGCTGGCACAGCATGTGGTGCCGGGGATTGAACCATGGTCCCTGAAGCCGCCCAAGCTTTCCCAAGCAGGCGCTTTAGACCACTGAGCCTTCCCGCTGGGCCCAGTCTCAAATTTTTAGAAGCCTGAGGCAGAGGGATCCCTTGAGCTCAGGAGTTCAAGACCAGGACAAGACCCTGTCTCAAAAAAAAAAAAAAAAAAAAGCAATTATTTCAATAGAAGTAGTAATTTAGGAACTAGAGAATTTTATTCATAGTAATAGTTACATTTCCTCTAGGAATTTTAAAAAGGGCAGTACTATAAGAATATAGCTACAAAAATTTAAACAGAGGGCTGGCCAAATAGCTCAACAGATTTAAAGCACCTGCAAATAGGCACAGGGGCCAGGGGCTTAATCCTTGGTCCTGCTGTGTGGGCCTGAGATAGCAATTGAGACTTGATGTGGTGCCATGTGCCTGTAATCCCAGCTCCCAGCTGTTGGGAGGCTGTGAACAGGCGGATCACTATGTGTCTGATCTAGTAGTGAGACCCTGAACACCCTGTGGACCCTTCCCTAAAAAAATAAATAAATAAAATAGATCTAAACATACCAGAGTATAGTAATTGTACTGTTTGATTATCTCTATTTGGATGAGAATAATCACTTTACTTTTCTAGCACTTTTAGCATGTTCTTGGCATTTCCTTCTTTATCATCAGTTGGAAGTAAATCAGCAAAATTAGAGCTCTTTTCAATATTCCTAGTTCTGTAAGGTCTCCATAGCTGAGAGGCTTAGGATCTCACTATCCTAGTGTAACCTGTTCTCTGATTAATGGACACCATGAATAGAAAAAATGCTTATATTCAATAAGATTGTACCTTTAGAATATTTAAAGTCATTTTTTTAGAGGCTGGCAAGTTGTTAGGTGTGTGTGTGGCTGGCTCAGCCCACCCTGGTGGTGGGGCTGGTGTGGCCAGTTTCAACTGAATGGTGGGTTTGGGTTATATAACGTTGTATCAGTTAAGTGAGCTTTAGCACATAAGTGTGATCAGTTTTTGTTGTTGTTGTTGTTTGTTTGTTTGTT
>PVJA010023822.1:0-22323 GCA_004027025.1 Myocastor coypus | reverse complement strand
ACTCAATCTCCCAACTGTCTCCTTCCTTGGAGGTTGAATTGGAACTGAGAGTTTATTGTGGTCTGATCTTTGTGGTGACCAGTCCCTACCTAGGAATTCATCAAGAGTTACTTGTTTCTTCTGTCACTGAGGAAGTCCCAAGGAATTAGAACTCTGTTAGGAACAGGGACCCAAGACCAAATACTATACCAGGAGGCTCCTAACATCCTTATCATGTATGAAATTACAAGGGATTTAAGGTTTATGTGCCAGGAATCAGGGACAGACACTAGATGTATACTTTTATATCACAGTATTAGAGTGGCTACATAATTTTCTTGAAGGATCAAAGTTATAAGACCTGAAGTAGTAATCTTTAATCAGTAGTAAGCTGGGTAAATCCGTGTTGAATGACATGAAGAAGTATCTTTATAAAGTAAATTTATTGCTTATTACTGAAGTTAAGTAAAAATAATTACTCTTTAAAGAAGGACTCGTGGGGCTGGGGAGATACATAGCACAGTAGAATAAGCGCTTATATCACCTCAAAATATTTGTTTACTAAAATAAAATTGTAGTAGGTATGGCAGCAGACACATTTCTGTAATCCCAGAACTCAGGAGACTGAGGCAAGAGAAACACTGTAACATAGTGAATTCATAGCTGGCCTGAACTACATAGTAAGACTTGTTTCAAAACAAAAAACAAACCCTAAATAAAACAACTAAATGAAACTAAAATAAAAACCTAAATAAAAAAAGTAAATGAAACAAAATAATAATAACAATACAGTCTTACTTTGGTTCATGAAGTTTTATTTCTGTGATTCTGGTCACAAATCAAGTTGGAGAAGAACTGAAATCATAGAATTAAGTTTGTGAACCAACCTACCATTTTATAAAAAAAAAAACAAATAAAACTATAATATTGAGTGAGTAAATTGGACTTGAGTTTTGCATTAATCAACCATAGCTAAAAGCATTTCTTTTTTTGCCTATGAAAAGTATATTTTAACTTTAGTTTTTCCTAGGTATGTCAGTTCTGTTACCTCTTTACTATTTTTTTTTTTTGAGTGCTAGGGCTTGGCATACTGTCCTGAACTATTTTCAGTTTGTCTGAATTTAAGTGAGATACCAAGATTAGAATCTTTAGGGGCCCGGCGGGATGGCTCAGTGGTCTAAAGCCCCTGCTTGGGGAAGCTTGGGCAGCTTCAGGGACTGCGGTTAGATCCCTGTCACCACATGCTGCGCCAGCCCTGACCTTGGGGTGGGCTGAGCAGGCCATAAAAATGAGTAAATAAACAAACAAAGGTTCTGAACAAGAATAAAAATAATTAAAAAAAAAAAAAAAAAGATTAGAATCTTTAAACATCTGTAGTTTGTAACTAGGGAGACAATAAATTCTACTAATATTCTACAATCCTAAATATACTTTTATTTTTTTATTTTTATTAATTTTTTTGTCTTTTTGAGATAGGGTCTTGCTATGCAGTTGAGGCTGGCCTTGAGCTCACTTTTGTAGCCCAGGCTGGTCTTGAACTCGCACCGATCCTCCTGCCTCAGCCCTCCCGAGTGCTGGGATTACAGGTGTGCGCCACCACGCCCGGCTTATACTTTATTTTTAATGGAGCTTGTTTTGTCCCTCAATTACCAAACATTTCATGTAATTTTTTCACTGTAAGATTTAAACTCTGTGAAGTTATTCTTAATTAGGTAGAAGGTTATAATTCTTTTTTTCTTTTTCTTTTTTTTTTTTTTTGCCTTCTAAAATCTTTCTTTCTCTTTCTTTCTTTCTTTCTTTCTTTCTTTCTTTCTTTCTTTCATTCTTTCTTTCTTTCTTTCTTTCTTTCTGGCTGGGTCAGCCTGCTTTGGGGATGGGGCTGGTGTAGCTTGTGGTGCTGGGGATGGAACTGTGGTCCCTATGGTTGCCTAAGCTTAGCTAAGCAGGCACATTAGACCACTGAGCTATCTTGCTGGCCCATGGAAGGTTATAATTCTTTATATCTGGAAAAAGATTGGCTAGTGCCTTTGGCAAGTGCATATAGTTTTAGTTGTATATTGTGCCTGGAACCTTATTTAAGGGATGAGTATTCTAAAGCTATAGTATTGGTTTAAGTTTGTCTTCCAGCTGTGGAAACAAACTTTGTCATTCATTCATTCATTCATTCATTCAATATATTTGGTTATTACAGGGTCTTACTATGCAGCTTAGACTCAATAATGGTCTTGGGGCTGGGGAGATAGCTCTGTGGCAAAAATGACTGACTGGCAAGTGCAAGGTTATGAGTTCGAACCCCAGTCCCGCAAAAAAAAAAAACAAACAAAAAACAATGATCTTCCTGTTTTTAGCCTCCCCAGTGCTGGGATTATAGGCATAGGTCACTATGCCAAACTCTGGTCAGCTCAGCCTACTCCCTGGGTAGGACTGGCACAGCATATGGTACTGGGGATTGAACCACGGCCCCTGCACTTGTCCAAGCTTGCCGGAGCAGGTGCTTTAGTATGCTGAGCTATCTCACTGGCCCCAACTTTGTCATTTCAAATGGCCATTTTGCTTTGTGTATTTGTGAAAGTTGACCTTTAGTAAGTGAAAAGTCAGGAAGAAAATTTACTTTTACCTCAAAAGCCAATTGCATTATCATCTAGAGTAGTATTAACTATGGAAAGAGAATTCTTTTTTTTTGTTGTTGTTGTTGTTTTTTTGTTTTTGTTTTTGTCCTAGGGATTGAACTCATAAGTGCTTGCCAGGTAGCACTTATGCTACTGAGCTGTCTCCTTGGCTCTGAAAAGCCACAGTAAACTCAAAAGATACCTAAGATATGTGACACTGCTACATTACTGTGGTTTGAATATTTTATATTTGCATTCACACTAGATTTCTCAGCTATTTTCCAAATCCAGAGACTAACCTGCTGTTAGAAGATAAGATAGTACTGTGATTTTGGTGTGGTTTTTTTGGTCTTTTTTATCTTCTTAAGACAAAGGTCTTAAGATGGCTTTGAGTTCACTCTGTAGCCCCCCATTGGTCTCAAACTTACAACAGTCCTTCTGTGACAGCCTCCCCCAATTGCTGGAATTACAGATGCATACCCATACAGTTTACTGCGTACCTTTCAGAGTAACTTTAGGAAGCCGTGTTGCCTCATTCTCCTCCCTATGATAGCAGATCCAACTTCATCTGCCCTTCACGGTGCAAGTATATTGGCATTATCAAAGCAAGTGAAGTTTTTATTTGATTGTAAGAAATTTCATTTACATTTTTACCTCTCCTCTTAGTACTGGAGGTGAACCTGCTGTGCCACTCTGGCAAGATGTTCTGCTTCAGGATCAGTTGGATGGGTCTTGTCTCTAGTCTCTCTGCAGGGAGTTCTGTGGCAGTTTTCCACACTGGGCCTGTCTGATGGATGAAGTTCCACTTACATGTTGGGCTTTGTTGCTGAGTTGAATGAGTTTCTGGCAAGCCCTTGGAGGTCTCACTCACATCCCCACTCCTTGTAGTACTTGAGTAATGCTGATTAGACAAAAGTATGGATTGCTGAGACTCTTGGCTTAGTCTAGGAGGGCAAGATAGTTGGTACCTTAGTAGACATTTGTGACCTCTCTGCTAGAAACTGATTAATCACTGTTCCAAAATAGACTATTAACAAACTACCTACTCTTCATCAAAAAAACCTATTGTTATTGTAGGATCTTTCTTTGGCTTGACTTTGAAGTAAGTTCAAGGTTGTATTTACATATAACCCAAAGCAATAAAATCAGAAAATACAAAGGTATATGGAAAGCTATATTAAAATAGCTTCCATTGGATATTATAGATTTTTGTTTTGCTTGTGTTTTGACATGAAGATCTTCCCATGTAGTTTATTACTGGCCTTGGACCATGTAGTCTAGGCTGGTCTTGAACTCACCATAATTCTCCTGTTTCAGCCTACTGGGTACTGGGATTACAGGTGTACACCACCACACCAGGCTTTGGAGGATCATTTTATATTAGGTGGTCCAAGCGTTGAAAACATGACAACCATCTTCACTGAAAGTGTCATTGTTTCTCAAGATTATAGACCAAAATCAAACCTTATTTAGTGGTTTTTCTTTTTTTCTTTTTTTTGTGGGACCAGGGTTCGAACTCACGACCTTGCACTTGCCCAGCAGGCACTTGTGCCTCGGAGCTATCTCCCCAGCCCCTAGTGGTTTTTCAAGTTGTGGTTTTCAGTCTTAAGTTTTAGCCTTTTGAAAAAAAGGGGCTTTATTTATTTTTAAAGCATATACTGTTTTAATCCCCCGCACTGGAAACAAAACAAAACAAAAAAACATGTACTGTTTTTTAAGATCTTAATTTATTATTTCACCATTTGACATAGACAAGCTTGATAGTTTGTTTCAGGTAAGTTCTTACGATTTTTTTTTTTCTAAAGTGTAACGAAAGTCCCTTAATAGTCAAATTGATCAAATTGATGATTAAGTTTGCATCACCTTTTTGTGCCTTTGCTGCTTTTCTCGCTTTGTCTTTTTGTGACAGTCTCACTATGCAATTCAAGCTAACTTTGAGCTCCCTTTGTACTCTAGCAGCAGTCTTCATACCTCAGCCTCCTGAGTGCTAGAATTACAGGTGTGTGCCACTATACTAGGCTGCTTTTCTCACTTTGACCATTAATGACAGTGAAATTTATTTAAGCTTACCACGTACCATTAACTCTTTTACCCCACAGAATTAAACTCATTTACTGAGAATTTTGGACCAATAATACTTTTGTAAACAGAGTAACAAAGTCATTTTTACCCACTTCTTCAGTTCTTTTATCCTCTCATATATTTACCTAAATTTGTTTGCATACCTTCAAAACTGAATTATCTCTGCTATTTCAAGTTTAACTTTATAATCTTATATTTTAGGGATGGATCTACAGGATGCTAAGGGTCTCACTACTAGATTGGACTTGTAGCAGTATGTCTGTTTACAGCCTTCCAAGAACTGGGATTACAGGCACGCATCACCACACTCAGTCTCAATTGCCCATCTCAGCAAGCCTTAGGGGGCCAGGGCTAGCACAGTATCCCTGGGGATGAAGTCCCTGGCCTCTGAACCTGTTTGCAGGTTCCTTTAAGCTGTTGAGCTATTTGGCCACCCCTTGATTTTTATGATTTTAAAAAATTCAAGGAGATAGCAAGAGCCAGGACCCAGGTTCAATTCCCAGTACACATGCTGTACCAGCTATGTGCTCAGCTGGCCACTGAAATGGGGCATGGTGGTACAGTGCCTGTATTCCCAGCACTGGGGAAGCTGAGACAGGAGAATCATTATGTGTGTCAGCTAATGAATTTAATTGCCTTTTATTTTATTTTACTTATTTATTTTTATTTACTGATACTGGGAATCAAATTCAAGACCTTTGTACTACTTGCCAGGCAGGTGCTTGTGCTGCTGAGCTATATCCCTAGCAACCTCCCTTTGTTTGTACAACCAGGCTCTTTGTGGATCTCAGTCTTAGTTCAGCAGCCTTACAGTTTGAGCTACTAGTAGTATTTTGTGTACCGAAATATTTAAAAGCTTTTTAATGGCTTATATTTGAAATTCCAAAAGCAATGAATGAGAAAGGGAATCTGTTCAAATCTTAACTCTTATGAGTGTCAAACCACCCTTAATGAGTGTTTTATGTGTTTAAATCACCTCTTAGGCTCAGTAGAAAAGAAGCAACAGAGAAGATCGATTAGGACTCGTTCTGAATCAGAGAAGTCCTTGGAAGCTGTGCCAAAGAAGAAGATCAAAAAGGAGCAGGTTGGCTTCCTACATGTAGAGAGTTAAAGCACTGTATTCATGCATTTGTGGCTTCTTTCAGTATCTTAAAAGAAAGTGAGATTTCTCTCACTTGGGTTTCCTTTCTGGACTGTCTCATGCTCCCATCCTAGGGGGCTCCAATACCCAGTCCTAATACAACCATCTCTGGAGCTCTGCTTTAGGCATTTTGACTCAAAACAGACAGACTTCGGAGGATGGGAAGCCAGTGGTTCAAGACTCTTTAAGACCCTCAAATTTATTTTCAAATTTGTGTTATGAGCAAATGATTTTATGTCTTCATGATTTGCGGAGGAGGACTATCGATAATTAAGTTCCCTTTTTAAAACATTTTTGATTTTTGGTTTAAGCTGCTGGTATGTATTTTTATTTTTTTAAACAAATCAAATTAATTTAATTTATATTTAAGAAGCAGATAGTTATAGATGGTCTGATTTTTCTGTTGATATCACAGATTTTTTGGAATGTTATTTTCTCAATGAAATGATACTCGGTATAGGTTGTCAGATAAACAATATTTAAGTGAAAAAGAAGAGGTACATTTTGACTGAATGCTCAACTGGTGTACTCAGTATAATAACATATATGTTAAATTACCCTTTCAAAGACACCTTTAGAAACTATTCTCCTTTAAACTCACAATCCAGACTTTTTTCTTTTCTTTTCTTTCTTTCTTTTTTTTTTTAAAGTGAAAGAGTATCAATTTATTTAGTCTGGACACCCGATATTAAACAGAACATATTCTGAGTAGAATTAGTTCTACTAAGTTTTATATTTTAAAAATCCTTTATTATGGAAGAGTGGACTTTTCTATTTAAAATATTGCCTTCATAATTTTAAACTTCTAAATTTAAAATCTGTCTTTGTGGGTGCTCTATGGTATCACACGCATGTAAAACAATTTTTCCAGAATATTTAACTAAAAGTGAAATGATATAACTAATTTGCATTAATTTAGCATATTAACTTTCATACTTAGAAAATTATATTCCAAAAAATCTTAACGATAAGCTCTTGCAAATACTACGGTATTCGTTACTAAAATGAAGTTGTGATTTTGCCACTTGGTTCCCAAATTCAGTCTGTGACCAGTTTAAAATTAATAAGCAGAATGAGTACAAAAAAATGGGACACATTGTTAATGCCACTGTGTTATAGTCAGTAGTAGAATAATACCAGTGATTGTTAGAAGATTTTATATTTGTATGACTAATTGTATCTTATAAAAGCATTTATGTTGTATGTTTTTTTACCTGTTGTAAAAAAATAAAAAATTTTTTAAAAAGCTTAGAACAATCCTTAAATATTTATAAAATGTGTTTCAACATGCATATTTCACCACATCTTGAAACATAAAATTTAATTCATAGCTTAAACAGGAACTCCTCCAAACAACATCCTTTCTCTAATTCTAATGGTTCAATCCTCAAATTACCACGTGTTTTACATATACATTGGCAGAATAACTTCTGATCTCGCTCTCCTAATGTAGGATCAAGACACTGTTCATAAGACACTCAAGAAAGTGCTTTTGCAATATCACAAACTTATTTTCTTAAGTTTGTACTAGCAGCAAAAGTATTGAGCTTCCAGCTGTATGGAGCCCTGTAGCACTCTCTACAGAGAGGGTCCTGATTCCCAGCAACTTAGCTGTGAGTGCAGGCGCGGAAGGGTCTAAAAGTGGCGTGAGTTACATTAACCTGAGTATCATAGTAAGTAAAAATTTATCCTAACATCTTTGGGGCGGGAGGGGTTTATAGCAACATTGGGGTTGGTTGCAGAAACGACCCCTCTCTTGCCTTCCAGACACTGAGGAAAGCATTCTTTTTTTTCCATATACCAAGGGAATGGTGGGAAGAGTCTTTGCTAGAGAGCATGTGGCTTTATGTTGTCACTTGGTATTCAGCACAGGCAGCTAGGATTTTTAAACCTTCCCTGGCCTTGAGACAGAACTTGACCCAGAAAATGGGACTGAGTTCATATTTTAGATACATTGATCACTTGTTACTACTTAGATTGATTAAACCGTTGTTATTGTTGGTTTTTTTTCCCCCTGTTAATTACACGAAAGAGAAAAAAAATCCTTGTTAATGCTCTATTTTTCTGTCCACACAGGTTGAAGCAGTTCCTCAGGCTACAGTGAAGACTGGATTACAGAAAGGTGAGTTGATACTATAATGTTGTTTTGCATTTCCTTGATTAAACCAATTTTAAAGAATCACCTATTTGTACTTCATGTATTTTTGTCTGTCTCTGTAAATCATTGTTGTTGCTCTTCAGTTTGAAGTTGCAGTATTCCCCAGTGTTTGTGTGTGCGTGCGTGCATGCGTGTGTGTGTGTGACTCTTAGAGTTGATCTTACTCTGTAACTTCATGTGAAAAGTCTTGTTTTGGTAAATTGGAGAACACCATGTAGACTAGATATTGTTTCCAACTTCATAAAATTCTGGGGTTTCACTGGCTTATAAACTAGGGATGTGACGAATCCACTTTTTTTGGTATTCGACTGAATACCGAATAGTAGCTATTAATGTTTGTCAAACATGGACTATGACAAATCAGAAAAGACAACCCAATTGAAAAAATTTTGCCACATTTATTTTTACAGTGCTGTAAAACCTTTTTGTAAATTAAAATGATCCATAGCATATTTATGGCCACTATTCTATGACTTTATGTGAATATTTACAATATGCACAAAGTTTAAGAAATCTTAAACTTATAACTGTATTTTCTGTGTGCAATTTGACTACAGTACAAACTCTATAGCATAATTCATGCATTTTTTTTGGTGAGCTCAAAACTGTATTTAATACATGTAGTTTATTCTGGGCAAATTGCATTATTTGAAAAATAAATAAATAAAATAAAACACCAGCCTCTCTGCATTCTCGGGGAGAAGTCTGCAGCGATGGTCTCCGTGGAGATCCTCAGCAGAACTGAACAGCCTCTCGGAGGGAACACTGCTTGGCGGAGCTCCAAGAAAAGACATCGCGATCGCTGCGAGATTAGGAGGCCTGATTGCGTTGTGTTTCCACCATTCCACAGGGTCGGCGGACCGGGGAGTGCAGGGCTCTGTCAGATTCAGTGACAGCTCCGTCTCCGCAGCGATTGAGGAAACTGTGGACTGAGATTCCTGTACAATTTCATCCCAGAAACTCCAGACTTGTAGTCTCCATGCAAGATTTCTTTGTCGGCGGCTCGATAAACAGTTTCTTTGTTTTCAATTTCAATTTTGCCAATCATCATTATTGGCATTCTCCTGCCTGGTTTCTTCAAGACTGAACAATTGCTTTAACATTCAAAATGATTTTTTTCTTTTTCTTTTCTTTTTTTTCTTTTTCTTTTTTTTTTTTTTTTTTTTTTTTTTTTTTTTTTTTTTTTTTTTTTTTTTTTTTTTTTTTTTTTTTTTTTTTTTTTTTTTTTTTTTTTTTTTTTTTTTTTTTTTTTTTTTTTTTTTTTTTTTTTTTTTTTTTTTCCTTTTTTGGTCTGAGCTGGATGGGTACAACTTAAAACATGAATCCAGCCTAAAACACCACTGTTTAACTTAACATTGATCAATTCCAACATGGACTATTTTTGGGTCTTTTTTGTTTTTAAATAAAGCATCATTAATGCACACCTGCAGGGTTTTGCCAAACAGCCCAAACTGTATACATTGCAATCATTAAAAGCTCTTATTTTTTTTAATATTAGTGCCGTTATCATGGAGAACAGTATGACAGCTGTCTTCAACAGTCTGTCATTTTTCTATCATTTTCAGAAGCTCATCGAAAATGGCGGTACCTGTGTTTCCCTTCGAAAGCCTCTCAGTACAACACTCCTGTTCCTCTGTTAAAACTCCTTGTTAATCCAGTGATCCTTTAGGCCAAGGAAATATTTTATGGTGGTGTTCTGGGTCCATACACCAGCAATGAAGCAGATAGATTTGTGTACTTGTGTTTTTAAATCAGCATTAACGTGGGCAGGCACCCTCATTCATAGCTGTCAGGAAGCATTCAGTGAAAAACTTGTAGATGGGATGTGATGACAAGGTTCCAGTAATCTGAGCAGTCTCCCGAGGCCCACATCCTCCATCACAGAACATGGCTATGTACCAAGTGCTGCTTCCACTCAGCCTGTTGCGGATCTTCGTGGCCTCAGGAGACTTGTTTCTTTATGTCTCTTCTGGACTGCACACTTCCACCATAGCTTGTTGGGCTGATCTAGATGTCTGTTGTATGGAAATTTTGGGGGAAAATCCAAAACACAAACTGTGGGTGGAAATATTAACCGTCTCCTTGGTTCCTTGGTATTCACCGTGCCTGATCTGCACATTTCATCGTGGCTGTTTCTGTATAGCCTATACTGCATTAGCCCAAGAGATTGTTGCTTTGTAACTTTTTGCACTATTGTTTTGGCTGGATTTGTATTACACACAGTTTTAAAAAAATTCCACACTATTCTCTGCCTTTTTTTTTTTTTTCCTTCATGTTTACTCCTTCCCGCATAAATTCCACATAGAGGCCTCTCATCCAGCTCTTCGTGACTTGGCTGCATTGAACGCTGTCCATTCACACTCAGCAGTGTGCCTGCTAATGGCATGATACATGTAGATGTGCTGCAGCACTTGTTAATGGTCATAATAAATGCCATTTCACCAAGGAAGTCTCAGATGAACATTATGAACACCCAAAATTTATTTGGGGGGCAATAATCAACTGAATTGCAAAATTCAGGGGAAAATGGCACTATCCGTGTACGAATCGAATACAAATCAAAGATTTGTCACATCCCTAATAAAAAAACAAGATGGAGATGTTTCTGCGACCATATTTGTAAGCTACACAGTGTGTTGGGTTTTATGTCTTTCCCCTTCCAAATTGAATGGTTCTTTGAATTGCTCCAGTCAGCTATCATGCAATCTTGATAGAATTAATTTCTAGGTTGGATCTTGGGCTCTGCTGACTGAAAATAGTATTAGGACAGGTGAACTGAGTTAAATGTTTTAATAGAGCAAATGTAAATTAAATCACTACCAGGAAGGTCAGAAGCTTGTGAAGGTTTGATTTATGGCCTCAGTGTTACAAAGAGAGATGTGCTTTTTTTTCCACACTAAAGATGAGTTTGGGGAAAAATACTCTCCTACATACAAAAAATTAAAACAGTAAACTTGAAGTACTATTTTAGGATTAATTTCAGTGTATTGTATTAAGGTGCCAGCGAGATTTCAGATTCCTGTAAGCCTCTAAAGAAAAGGAGTCGCGCCTCAACTGATGTAGAAATGACTAGTTCAGCCTACAGAGACACATCTGACTCCGATTCTAGAGGACTGAGTGATCTGCAGGTAAGTATGTTCAGGTCTGGGTAGAATTCCATCTTTTGCTTTGCCTGACTTAACTGGGGAAAGCCAGGAATTTAAAAAATACTCTTGGGGGGTTGAATCAGTACTTATTTTATAATTTGTAAGTGTCCCTCCCCCTTTTTTTTCTTCCCTTGAGACAGTGTCTTGCTCTGTAGTTCTGGCTGGCCTTGAATGCACTATGCAGACTAGGTGGGCCTCAGCTTACCATGTGCTGGGATTACAGATGTGCTTTACCATACCTGATAGTTATGTCTTAATTTTACTGGTCTTTTACATAACAGAAGCAGTTTATTTCTTGCAAAATGATAAACATGCAGATTTTATAGATTTGAAAAAAGTTCTTAAGCAGCCATAAACTGACCTAGCAAGCATAAAGTCCCAAGTTCAATCCCTGATACTAGGGGGAAAAAAAAAAAAAAAAAGATGGCCAAAAAAAGTTAAGATCTATTTGAGCAGCTCTTACCAGTATTTTCCTTATATCTAACTTCTATAGTTTTGTTTTTCTTAAAACTGTGCTGTTTTTTTTTTTTTTTTTGTAGGTAGCCTTTGGAAGACAAGTAGATAGCCCATCAGCTGCTGCAGATGCAGATGTTTCTGATGTGCAGTCTATGGATTCAAGTTTATCCAGAAGAGGCATTGGAATGAGTAGGAAGGATACCGTATGTCAGGTAGGCAGGTGACTCAACCTCTTAACTGAAAACAGGTGTGATCATATTCTGCCAATAATATGCTTAGCCTTTTCTTGAAGGGTGCAGTCCTTTTCTGATTTATGCTTTACTTTAGAGCCATAGATCTGGAAGCCCGCTTTATTTATTTATTTATAAAATTTGGTATAAGTTCTCACTACACAGCTCGGACTTGCAGTGATCCTGTTTTAAAGCCTTCCCAGTATTGGGATTACAGGTGTGAGTCACTGCACCAATTATCTAAGGCAAGTGGTGCCTGGGTTCATACCGTAGTCCCTGTGCTTGCCTAAGTAGGCACATAGTCTGCTCAGCTATCTTGCTGGCCCTTGGAAGCTCTTCTTAACCCATTATTTCTCTGAGCTTGAATGCTTATTCAGTTGTAAATGCAAGTCATCATTGTGATATTAATTAGTAGTATGTAGCAGATGACCCATTTCAGAAACATTTTCTTAGATGGGTGTGGTGGCACAGGTTTGTAATCTCAGCACTTGGGAGGCTAAAGCAGGAGGATCACTGCAAGTTTGAGGCCAGCCTGAGCTACAAAGTAAATTAAAGGCCACAGTCTGAATTGCATAGTGAGACCCTGTGTATGAAAAAATAATTTTTTTTTTCTTATATTTAAATTCACGTTAGCAGGGAGTGGTGGCGCATGCCTGTAATCCCAGCACTCGGGAGGCTGAGGCAGGAGGATTGGTGCGAGTTCGAGACCAGCCCAGGCCACAAAAGTGAGCTCAAGGCCAGCCTGAACTGCATAGTGAGACCCTATCTCAAAAAGACAAAAATAAATAAATAAATAAATAAATAAAAATTCATGTTAGCTTTTTATTTATTTTTTAAAAATTTATGTATTTATTTATTTTTGTCTTTTTGAGACAGAGTCTCACTATGCAGTTCAGGCTGGCCTTGGGCTCACTTTTGTAGCCCGGGCTGGTCTCGAACTCGCACCAATCCTCCTGTCTCAGCCTCCCAAGTGCTGGGATTACAGGTGTGCGCCACCACACCCGGCTCATGTTAGCTTTTTAAATGTATTTTTACCCTTTTGGAAAACTATTGCTTTGTTACATGAAAACTTACGCAGATCCCAAAGAGGGAATCACAAAAACTCAACTTTGAAATATATACATAATCTATGGGGATTAAACCTCATGCTCAGACATGCTAGGCAAGCACTGTAATGAAGTGTGATTGTAAATTTTATGTCCTATGGGGTACAGAAATAGCTGTCACAGCTATATCAGTGATTTTCAAAGTCAAGTCAAAAGACCAGCAGCAGTATCAGTATCTTTGGAATACTTGTTAGAAATACAGATTTCTGGGACTCTGTAGGCCTACTGAATTAGGATCTCTGAGGCAGAGACTGACAACTGGTGTCTACTAAAGCTTGAGAGCCCCTGCTTTTTGCCCTGTTACAGATCTGTGAAAGCTCTGGTGACTCTCTGGTTCCTTGTGAGGGAGAGTGCTGCAGGCACTTTCACATGGAGTGCCTGGGATGGACATCAGTCCCCAGTGAGAAGTTCATGTGCACAGAGTGTAAAACCGGTAAGTTCGTTGAAAAGTTTAATTGGAAGGTGTGTGCAATGGAAGCATCTCCCATGGCACTAACTCCTTTGTCACTTTTTCATCCTTTTCTTCCCATTCCATGGGTATTTCAACAAATTAAAACACCATTCAAAGATTTTTTTTTTCTCTCTTGTTTCAGAACCTTTGTTTGTTTATTCACTCATTTTTATGGCCGGCTCAGCCCGCACCGAGAGCAGGGCTGGTGCAGCATGTGGTGCTGGGGATGGAACCTCGGTCCCTGAAGCCGCCCAAGCTTTCCCAAGCAGGAGCTTTAGACCACTGAGCCATCCCGCCGGGCCCCACCATTCAAAGATTTAAGCTTTCTAAAATCAAAAGAATAGTTAAACTTCCCTCTTCTAGTGCCTTTATCATAACATATATCATATATAAAGATCAATTTGTGTTTTATCCAAATAGTAATACAAGGAATCTGATATAATTAATAGAGTGAGTTTAAAACAAAACAATTATATTTTTAGTGGAAATCTAGAGGTATTGGGGAAAACATTTTTTTTTTTTTTAATGTGTTTGGCATAGGGTCTTACTATGCAGCTGTTAGCAATCCTCATGTCTCAGCCTCCCCAGCGCTAGGATTATAGGCAGGTGCCACCAGACCATGTCTTGGTGGCTGGTTCAGTGCACCCAGGGGCAGGGGCAGGGGCAGGGCTAGTGCTGCATGTGGTGCTGGTGATCAAATGCCAGTCCTTGTACTTGCCTCAACTTAGCTGAGCTATCTTACTGGCCATAAAAAAAATATATATATATATACACAAAAGAACTTAGGATTCACTATTTTTATCCCAGTATGCCTACTATCACCTATCATAATAAGAGAAAGAAATAGGCTAGTTTGAATTTCTTCTTTGTAACTGTGGGGGTTAAACTTAAGGAAAGCAGGAAATAGTGGTTTAGTCAAACAGGGCAAATGAAAACCAATTGGAGATAGCATGGTAGTGCTTCTAGGAACTGTGTTTGTGGTTTTATTTTGTTGTTGGGGAAGAGGTTGTCTTAGCTATAAATAAGAGCCAGTTATATTTCAAGTATGTATTATATACTGACCCTATAGTTACTGTTATTTTTCTACTCCTTTTTCCTCTTACTTGGATTTTCTTGCTTGCTTGCTTGCTTGTTTGCTTGCCTTCTTGCTTTCTTGCTTTCTTTCTTTAAGACATTTATTCAGCATCATGATCAGACTTACATTTAGCCAGCATGAGTGCTTAAAAAGGTCTACATTAAAAACCTTTGTTGGAATGCTTTGCACTTTCCACAGAAAAGAACCTAAAATAACCTGTTTTACAGTTAGTCAAAAATATAGTCCTCGAGTTTTTGCCCATACACATGATTACTGTCTAAAACATGTCTTCTTTGTAGTTGCTAGGCCCTGCCACCACTGTGCTTGGCTGAGTTCACAAATCTATTATAACCTGTAGCTTCCCTATCACTTCTTTGGTTCTCCTCTCCTGCTAAGCTTTGTTTCCTGAAAGTGTTTAAAACCTCTGCCACTGCCACAGCTACTGTTATCATAGCCACCTTGATTTTGTGGTTTGGTAAAATATTGGCCTCCACCACCATAGGACCCAGAGCTTCTGCCAAAAGTTTCCTCCCTTCATGGGTCCAAAATTGGAAGACTGACTGTTGTAATTGCCAGATACATTATAGCTTCACCACCTCCATAACTGCTTCTATCATTACCAAACCCATTATAACCATCTCCACTACCTCCATGTCCACCCCCACCAGAGTTGCCACCAAAGTCACTTTGGCCATTGAAGTTTCCTCTACAACCAAAACTGTCATTACAACCCAAACCACCTCCATGACCACCACCATTTCCAGGACGACTTTGACCTCTTTGGCTAGTTGAAGCACTAGCCATCTCCTGCTTTACTTTCCTTACTTCACAGTTGTGGCTGTTCACAATGTGGTATTTTTGAATGACAATCTTATCCACAGAATCATGGTCATCAAAGGTTACCACTGCCTTCAGTCATAATTTCAATCACTCCTACCTTTCTATATTGTTCAAAATACTCTCCTACCTCTATAATCTGGTAGAATTCTGTTAATAAAAATGTTAGATGTAGTCCCTTAATCTCCTTGAACAGACAAGTTGGGAAACCACTAAGGTATAGGATGTTACAGCAGAGGTTTTGTTCTGTCCTGAGTCCTCACTGACTTTGAAGGGCTAAGGCCAAAATATTGGCTGGCTATCCTTGTAGCTCTTCTTTTTTCTCTAATTTTTGGTCTGTAAACTTATATTATTAGCCCTCCAGAAGAAAAGCTTAGTGATACTATTACTCTAAAACATGAGTGCTTGAGCTTAATATCATTGTCTTTCTGAATATCAAACATCTTAGACTTAACTGGAATTGGTATTTTCCATCAATCATTGATATTCTAGTAAGTCTGTATGGAATAGAGTTACACATTTTTACAAAGATAGTTAGAAATATAAGCGTGTACCAAATTTTAGCCTGTCCATCCTTTGGCATTTTTCTGAGTCTCTTACTCTCATTTAATACCCTTTTTTGTTTTCTTGTAAACCAACCATTTACTTGAGAGAGTGTATAACAGTAACTGAAATTACATTAGAAGCAGCACCCATCTAAAAGGCCAGAATGACAGGGACCACAGAGGAAAAGGAGATTAAGGGACCACACTATATACTCTTCTTAGGTATATAGTGTGCCTAAGGAGTCACCTAGAGAGAAGACATTATCTTGGGCTTTCAAAGAGAGCAAACTGGTCAAGCAATGGCCGTAAATCATCCAGATGGCTGACACCGATAACAGTTCTACAAAGCACTGTACATGGTTCCAAAGTAAATCCTGAGGGGATTTGACTGACCTTGGGAGATACAAAAACTACATGTTTTGTTATACAGGTCTTGGTTTAACTTGCCCTAAACCACCCAGCAGAAAATTTAAACATGATGCTTAAAACATAAAGGTAGTTTAGTATGCTGAGCTGTAAAAGGCTCTCTAATCAACAGCTTCCCATATTGCAGGTTTCACCAGTAACCCACTGCAATTATGGAACATTTGACTATGTATACAACTACCTTCTCTCAGATCAAAGAGAAGAAATCTATTGTACTAATAACCATTAGAAAATTTATCATGTCTACACCCTGTGTTCTGTATAACTACAATGAGGACAACAATATGCATTATATCAATTATTGGGAATGTACTACTAACATGTTTTGAAACTGTCACGTTGTAATTTCTTATTAAAAGTAATAAAAAAATAAACAGAAACCACAGAGGGGGGAATTATATGGGAAAATAAATCATGTAGATTAAAAAAAAAAAAAAGTTTAGGTGTAGTCCAGCTTGGTGTGCACTTATTTTGCAACTTAAAAAAATTTGTTTTGGAAAAAAAAAAAAAATTGTTTTGAAAACATAAAGCAAGCCTGGCAAGATAGCTCAGCAGACTAAGTGCCTTCTTAGACAAGTGCAGGGTCTGGAGTTTGATCCTCGGCACCACATGCCATACTAGCTTTGCACAGAGTCAGCCTCCAAAACTGGATGTGATGGCACATGCCTGTAATCCCAGTGCTGGGGAGGCTAAAAACAGGAGGATCACTATGAGTTCCACCTGTGTAGTGAGACTAGGGTTCAGTTTCCAGGACCGCATGCCATGCCAGCCCCAGAACCAGATGTGGTGGCGCACACCTGTAACTCCAGCACCAGAGAGGCTGAGACAAGAGGATCACTGAGTCCAAGCTGTGTAGTGAGCCCCTGTATCCAATAAATAGAAAATTAAAAAAAAAATTTTTTTTAATTAGTTTAAGAAGGGCCCGGCAGGATAGCTCAGTGGTCTAAAGTGCCTGCTTAAGGAAAGAAAGCTTAGGCAGCTGCAGGGACCGCAGTTCAATCCCCGGCACCACATGCTGCGCCAGCCCTGCCCTCAGGGCAGGCTGAGCTGGCCATAAAAATAAATAAATAAAAACAAAAGTTCTGAAACAAGGAAAAAAAAAAAAAATTCTTTTTTTTTTTTTTTTTTTAATGATTTTTTAATTTTATTTATTTTTTTCTTGTTTTAGAACCTTTGTTTGTTTATTCACACATTTTTATGGCTGGCTCAGCCCGCCCCGAGGGCAGGGCTGGCGCAGCATGTGGTGCTGGGGATTGAACCGCAGTCCCTGAAGCTGCCCAAGCTTTCCCAAACAGGCGCTTTAGGCCACTGAGCCATCCTGCTGGGCCAATAAATTCTTAAAAAATAAATAAATAAATAAATTAGTTTAAGACTAGAAATGTAGCTCAGTAGTACTTGCCTTATAAGCATTAAGTCCCAGGTTCAATCCCTAGTACCACCAAAAGCAACAACAAAAATGCAAAATTAGATGAACAATTCAAGTAAACAGATTTTGCCAAAGAAGATCCATAAATGACCAATAAGCACATGAAAATATGTTGGATATAATTAATAATCAGGGAAATACAAACCAAAGTCATGAGGGATTCCACTTCATGTCCATTTGGATGGCTATTACACAGAGTACACACACACACACACAACAAGTGTCAGCCACAATATGGAAAATTAAAACCCTTTTGGACTGTTAATGGGAGTATAAAATAGTACAGCAGCTGTCAAAAATAATATGATTGGGCCAGGAGATAGCTTAGTAAAATAAGCACTTGCCTGGAAAGCATAGGGTTTTGATTTCAATCCCTGGTATTGCAAAATAAATAAATAGATATAAATGAAAAGAATAAAATAAATAAATAGTATGGCAGTTTCTCAAAACATTAAGCAGTTACCATATTATCAATAAAGTTCAGTTTGAGTTTACATGCAAAAGATTTAAAGCAAAGACTTCAATAGATGTATACCCCTTGCCCGGCAGGATGGCTCAGTGGTCTAAAGCACCTGCAGACGGCTGCAGGGACCACGGTTCAATCCTCGGCACCACATGCTGCGCCAGCCCTGCCCTCAGGGCAGGCTGAGCTGGCCATAAAAATAAATAAACAAACAAATAGATGTATACCCCTGTTCAGAGCAGCATTTTTGTAATAGTCAAAAATTAAAAATGATCTATTAACTGTCTCAATATTATTTCTTATTAAAAGTAATAAAAAACGGGCCCGGTGGAATGGCTCAGTGGTCTAAAGCACCTGCTTGGGAAAGCTTGGGCGGCTGTAGGGACCGTGGTTCAATCCCCGGCACCACATGCTGCACCAGCCCTGCCCTTGGGACAGGCTGAGCCGGCCATAAAAATGAGTGAATATGGGCTGGGGGGATAGCTCAAGGACACAAGTACCTGCCTGGCAAGTGCAAGATCCTGAGTTCGATCCCCAGTTCAAAAAAAAAATAAATAAAAATAAAAATAAAAATGAGTGAATAAACAAACAAAGGTTCTGAAACAAGAAAAAAGAAATAAAATAAAAGTAATAAAAACCAATCTATTATAACTTGTATCTAGACATCCCTCAGCCTTATGTGTGCATAGGTGAGGGTTTTCAGAGCTGGCTGGATCTATGGTGTGTGACCCTGGCTTTAAGGGTTGTGGTATTAAATTTTCCATTGAATGAAGTTCAATGGAAATATTTTTGGATGGCAGCACTCAGAAGAATGTAACCTGGATAGTATAATGGGGAAAGGCAGGTTGGCTGCCTGCTGCATGTTACCTTCTGCCATGCCATGAACTATTTTCTCCTCTGTGATGCCTTCTGCTATGCTGTCCAGCTTTGGAGACAGTCTGCCATGGACTGAAACCTCTGCAAACTAGGCTACAATAAACATCTTCTATTTTGCCTTATGTATGTTGGGTATTTTGTCTCAACACGGAAAATTAGTTAAGACACAAAGCAAACAGCCAGTGGATGAATGGACCTATTGTGCATACGTGCGTGCATGTGTGTGTGTGTGTGTGTGCGCACGTACATGCATGTATGTAATTTTGGTGTAGTTTCAGGGCTTGAACTAAGGGTATGCTAGGCAAGCACTCTGCCACTGAGCCACATCCCTAATCCGGCTTCCGTTGGAATACCCTTAAGCCTTAAAAAGAAATTCTGACATATGCTATGACATAGAAATCTCAGGATATTGTATTCTTTGAATCATTTTTATTTATTTATTTATTTATTTTTTTGCCTTTTTGAGACAGGGTCTCACTATGCAGTTGAGGCTGGTCCTGAGCTCACTTTTGTAGCCCAGGCTGGTCTCGAACTTGCACCAATCCTCCTGCCTCAGCCTCCCGAGTGCTGGGATTACAGGCGTGAGCCACTCATTTTTATTTTTTCAAAGACATTTTTCTGAGTGATATAACAAATAACAAAAGAACAAATATTATATATGTGTGTGTATATATATATATATATATATATATATATATATATATATATTTTTTTTTTTTTTTTTTTAAGACAGGGTCTTGCTATGCAATTCAGGCTGACCTTGAGCTCACTTTTGTAGCCCAGACTGGTCTTTTTTTTTTTTTAAGTTTTTTATTAAATTTTTTTTCTTGTTTCAGAACCTTTATTTGTTTATTCACTCATTTTTATGGCTGGCTCAGCCCACGCCCTGAGGGCAGGGCTGCTGCAGCATGTGGTGCCAAGGATGGAACCGCGGTCCCTGAAGCCGCCCAAGCTTTCCCAAGCAGGCACTTTAGACCACTGAGCCATCCCGCTGGGCCCCCAGACTAGTCTTGAACTCACACTAATCCTCCTGCCTCAGCCTCCTAAGTGCTGGGATTACAGGCATGTACAACCATGCCTGGCTTGTGTGTGTGTGTGTGTGTGTGTGTGTGTGTTGCTGGGAATTGAACTCAGGACCCTGTGCTTGCCAGCTAAGTGCTTATTCTACTAAGCTATCTCCCTGGCTCCTGATTATATTTTTTATGAGGCACCTGCAATAGTCAAATTTTAAAGATAGAACAGTTAGTTGCAGCAGGGTTGGGGAGAAGGAACAGTAGAGAGTTAGAGAGTTATAAGTGCAGAATTTTTATGTGAGATAGAAGTTTCTGGACAGTGGTAAAAGTCACAACAATGTAAAGGTGTGGTGCCAGGAATTGAACTGTGGTCCCTGCAGTTGCCTAAGCTTGCCTAAGCAGGCGCTTTGGACTGGTGAACTGTCTTGCCGGCCCCCAATGTAGCTTAAATTTTTTACTTCATTAGTATATGTTTGCTGTTGACACTTTTGATGGTCATCTTGGAGAACAGTTACATGTACACACCATAGTTGTTTCTTTTTAATGCCCGTCCTTTCTCCCCATCTCATTTGCATTCTTTCTAATATTACTAACATTAGCTCATATTATTGCTTATAATTAAGATTATTAGATTCCTGTGCATGGCAAATATTCTACTTATTTCCCTTTCCCTTCTTCACTTGCATATTTCCCCTTAGACCATTTCTCTGCTCTTTGTTCTCTTTCTATCCTTTATCATTCTCTTTGTTTGTACTTTGCCTCAAATGAGAAATACCATAGTATTTTAAACTTGTTTTTCTGGTTTATTTCACTCAACATTGTATCTCCTTTGTTTAAACAGTACCGGGATCAAACTTAGGATCTTGCACTTGCCAGGCAGGCACTTATGCCACTGAGCTATCTTCAGCTCAGCACTGTATATTCCAGGTGCATCCATTTTCCTGCAAATGTCTCACATCTGTCATTCTTTATAGCAGAGTAGTATTCTATTATATACAGACCACTTTTTAAAGGAAATCCAATCTATTGATGGCTATACAGGCTGTTTCCAGGATTTAGCTATTATGAGTTGTGCTGTTGCAAATATTATATGCATGTATTGTGGTAGTAAGTTGTCTTAAGCTCTTTAAGGAAGATAACTAGCAGGGTAATTGCTAGGTCACATGAAATTTTAATTTCAGTTCTTTAAGAAACCCTCATTTCCTTAATGGTTGTTCTAGTTTACATTCCCACCAACAATGAGAAGGGGTTCCTTTCTCACCACATCCTTGCTAGCATTTGTTATTTTCTGATTTCTTAGTGATTGCCATTCTTATTTGAGTTAAATGGAATCTTAGCATTGTATTAATTTACTTTGCTCTAATGACCAGAGATGTTGAGCATTTTTTCATATTTTTATTGGCTCATCGTATTTCTTTGTGAACTGTGTATTTTTATTGCCCATTTTTAAGTCAATCTTCAATTTAATTTTATTTTTATTTATTTTAATGGGAAGAAGGCAAAATAACAATGAAACAGTTTCAAAACTAGTTAGTAGAATGGTTACAATAATTAATACATTGCATATTGTTATCTTCATAGTAGTTGTTCAGAGGACAAGATGGGGACTTGATATCTTGTCTAAACAGTATTAGTACAAACTTTTATTCTAAATGAACTAAGAGTAGCTATGTATCCTAACTTTCTTGTGTATACACATAAGTATTTTTTTAAGTTTCTAGTACTAGGAGAAAATATATCATGTCTTATAAGTAGATTATAAGTCAAAGATACAGTATGAACCATAAAGCAAAAAGTAATTAATATTCAGAAAATTAAGTATTAGTTAAAAAATTAAATTAAATATTTCAAAACAATATTCCAAAATTCAGATAAAATTGTGAGTCCAACTTAGAGACCAGAATGTTATGTATCATATGTATGAATCTGTAATCAATTCAGAGTACTCACATAGTATTTGAGTAGGTTAATATATACAAAGATATCAACTAAGGAAAAGTTTCCATGGTAGTAAAGAATTACTAAGAATAAAACATAACATAAATACTAGAATGACAAATATGTGACCAGAATTTGAGGCAGTTTGGGGATAGAATATCACACAAAGTTCTAGTATGTCGTGGACGTGGACAATATCCATGATGCTTACTGGTGGTCAGGTGTCACTTGTGGGACTGAGCTACTGCTGTTTGCTTGATATCCACCCTGTAGAACCAGATAGAATCATGACCCATAGAGTGCAAGAGAAGTCCATTTGTAGAACATGCTGGTGGACATATTCTACTGCTGTATACAAAACAGACT
>PVJA010023821.1:8642-32662 GCA_004027025.1 Myocastor coypus | reverse complement strand
GACCAGCACAGGTGTCCACAGAGCAGGGAATGGAGGAGGCCCTCTGGGCTTCCCTGGCTGACTAGGCTAGAGAACCTTCAGCTTGTCCAACAAAACCCAAAAAGATCCTTTTCCACAAGATAGAACTTCCTTTCTTCACAGCACAAATCCTGCCTCAGAAAAGGTTTCACCAAAGCATCTAGAAGTTTCTACGGTAACTTTAATACCAATCACATGAATCAGAACATTTCATCGCTATCATCTCTTCATAGCTAAGGGGTAACTTTTAAAAACAAAACAGTAATTTCAGTGTCTAATTTATCCTAAATGAGCACTGATTTTCAATCCCACTTTGGCATTAGAATTTAAGCCTAGGAAGCTTAACAAAAACTATTGAAATTCAACTATGCTGGCAATACTAATACCAGACAAAATAGAAGGCACAAAGTTTTTTCTACAGACAGTGTTTATGATACAATGGTTAATCTACCAGGAAGAAATGATTATATGCACCTAAAATCTGAGCCCCAAAATACAGAACCAAACTTCACAGAAGGGAGAAGCAGACAGCTAAACACTAATAACTGGCAACTCTAGCACTTTACACTTGTCATATAGTAATAATGTCGTAAACAAACTAGACGTAAACATGTCTCTAGAATACTCCACTCAATGAAAGCAAAATACACTTTTCTCTAGAGTACATGACATATTCTCTAAATCCCAGTTTAAGCCAAAAAAAAAAAAAAAAAAAAAAAAAAAAAAAAAAAAAAAAAAAAAAAAAAAAAAAAAAAAAAAAAAAAAAAAAAAAAAAAAAAAAAAAAAAAAAAAAAAAAAAAAAAAAAAAAAAAAAAAAAAAAAAAAAAAAAAAAAAAGACTTCAGCAAACTTAAGAGGAATGAAATCATATAATGTTATATTCTCTAACCACCATGGAATGTAACCAGAAATCAATAACAGAAGGAAATTTGTGAAACTCACAAATATGGGGATATTGCATAAAACTTTCTTAAATAATTCATAGTTCAAAGAAAGAAACACAAATGAAATTAGAACATACTGTGTGATGAATAAAGACAAAAAACAACTCAGAAAGAATGTATGGATACAGATTAATGCAGAGCTTAGAGGGAAATTTATAGCTTTGAATATCTGTATGAAACAAGAAAAACGATCTCACACACTAAGAAGTCCAGTAAGGTTTTGTGAGACATGCTAAGTCTGCCCAAGCACACTCATCCACAAGTTAAAAATGAAATAAGAAAACAAATCTATGTATAGTACGACAGTATTGGAAGAAAAAAATACAAATAAATTTAACAGAAGTGCAAAACTTGTACCCTGAAGGCTATAAAATAGCATTCAAAGAAATTATAGAGGCCTTCACAGGAAGATCTCTCATGCACAGACTAGAAGACAATGTCCATACAGGGAGGCAAACTGAGGAATCTCTGCTGGCTCATCTGCAGAAACTGAGGGGGCTGATCCTAAACCTGTACAGGAATACAAGAGACTAAAAATAGTCAAAGCTGTATAAAAGAAACAACAAAGTTGGAGGCCTAGTACTCCTTGTACACCTACAAAAGACTAGCAAAATCAACACAATGCCTTAAGAATAGACATTTAGAAGAAAAGGATAAAGTGAGAGTCTCTTATAGTTAATTCTGACAAGCATACCAAGAAAACTCAATGAAATAGATAGTATTTTTAACAAATGGGTAGAACAACTGATAATCCATACACAAAAAGTAAACCTGCCTGCCTACATTCTATGTGAAGGAATCTTAACTTGGCAATAAAAAGGGATGAAATACTGAGATGTAACATCATGGATGAACCCTGGAAGCTTTAGACTAAGAGAGCAAAGCTAGACAGAAAAAGCTACAAGTCATCACTCTATTCACATGAGATCTTCAGCGAAAGACCAGTCTATGGAGATCAAAAGTTGATTAGTAGTTTCCTGGGAATGGAGGACAGAGGAATCAATAATGACTGCCAGTGGTTCAGGATTTCTTCTTGAGGGTATGAAAATGTTTTAAAATTAGACAGTGACCATAGCCACACAGCTTTCTGAATATGACCAAATAAAAATCAAAACTCTGAGAATTCCTAAGATCTAAGAAGACTGGCAATATATCAGAAATGAAAGAATTGTGCTCTTCCAGGTAGAGTGAACTGGCCAAGTCCCTGCCAGGTTAGCCTAGTTTATTCCCCTGGCCATAGCAGGCAGCATGAAACTGTCCCACTGGTGCCTGCAGGGCCAACCAGGGGTGCTGTGTAACACCCTATAGCTCAGGTGCTCTCCAGGACAGACTTATCTGGCCCCTAAACATCAACTAGTTTGAGATGGAAGAATTTTGTAGTAGGGATTTTTTTTTTTAACTTTTCTAGTTAAAAATTTTTAAAATAACCCATATTAGCAGTTAAGAGCAAAGGGTTAAGGATCAGACAGACAGGAATCCAAATCCTAGATCCTTGTCCAGAACCTTGGCATATTACCTAACTGGACATTACTTCCTTATCTGTAAAACCAGCCTTTTGAACTAGTTATGAAGATTAAATAAGAAGATACCAAGCATTTCATAAAGACTACGAGCTTTTAATTGTATAACTATTGTTTTCCATCTTTTGGAAGCCCTCAAAGTAGCTTAGAATCTGCAAATGGGTGACTAGGTCACCTTAAAATAGGATCATTTTACCGAGTAACAATTAGTAGGTAAACTGGAGCATGTATAAGCCAATAGGCAACCGAGACAGTAGAGCTGACATTCTTCACAACTCTATTAAAATCCAGCTAAAGAAAGACTGGCCAAGTAGGTGCCATGGCAACCAAAAACTTAAGTGGAGCTGATTCATTTTCTTTCTAATAAACACTTTCTGTTTGTCAGGTTGGGTTCTGTATACAAATCCCCCGCATAGTGGTAAAACCTTTTCTGTTTACTAAAGCTAATATTATTCTGCTGCTTGACAACCCATTTATTATAGTCAACACTGTCACACCTAAAATAGGACATGACAGCCAGTCACTTGCTGTGGTTCTTAGAGTGGAACCATAGTTAGTGTATAGGAGTGGCTGAGTAAGACATTGAACCACTGGGCCGAGGAGATAGCTCCGTGGTCTAAGTGCTGCCCACGCAAGCACAAGGGCCTGCGTTCGGTCCCAGGACCACACCCTATGTCAGCTCTGCCCCTCGGATAGCTAAGCTGGTTACCAAGACTAGGTGTGGCGGTGCACACCTGTAATCCCAGCACTGGGGAGGCTGAAACAGGAGGATCACTATGAGTCCAAGCTGCACAGTGAGATCCTGTACCAAATACATACAAAAGTACAAACTTATTTTAAAAAGACAAGGAACCACCGCCAATACCCTCCCTGGGCCAGGCACTGGCATAAGACTCCCTCATTTTCACTGTACATGAAAGAAGAGGTAAACACCACACCAGTGCTCATGAATGCTTCTTACATACCCCGGACTTCCAGGTACTCTCCCCACTTACGCTCCATGAAAAGACTGGGAGGCAGCAAGGATTTCCAGTACTGTACAAGGGACACTGCAAAATCTGGAAGTTTAACTTGCCCAGAGACACCCTTGCCATGTATGTCCATTTGCTATAAACTCATCACTTATTTTCACACATTCTTTGAGTTGACTCAGGAAATCAGTTATAAATGAGGGGAACAGGATATAGCAGAAGCAAAAGGGACAGCAGACAGAATGTACCCCAGGGCGTGTTACCTGACCACTAGCACCAGGGCTCAAATGTCCATCTGAGTTTTTCTAGTGTCCAAAGCAACAAAGAAAACATAATGAGCAGTGAGGATGGAGAGAGGTATCTGGAACATTAAATCCTAATTTTCTATGTGGTATTCTTGGTACTGCCCCCTTACCCCATAACTCCAAGACACAGCATATAAATCACAGAACGTAAGAATCTGTACTTAGATCAAAATAGATCCCAGGCCCCTGAATATGGCCTTGCCACATGTGCCTCAGAAGAGAAGGGTGTGAGCTCATCCCACAGAGCCCACGCTCATGTCTTCCAGTGTCATGGAGCGATGACAATGATCAACTCCAGAGCACTCAAGTTCAAAGCTCAGAGCTGCCACCTTTCAGCTACATGGACTTTGACAAGTTATCTGTTTCTGGAGCCTCAGTTCCGTCAGTGGAGAGGATGCCCACAGTACCAAGTCACTAAGATACTGTGGCCGTTAAATGTGAATCAAGCATTGAGGGCCAACTCTTAGGTTCTACTGTGTAACCGTAAGCTACGAGTGTTACTCCTGCATCCGTGGCTGTGTACTGATAGCCAGCTGTGTGCCAGGCATCCTTCTAAGCCTGGGTGGAACAGAGCTCTGCTCCAGGCAGCAGACAGCCTGCTGACACCCAGCTCCAGCAGGATGAAGTAAGCACAAGCGCAGCAATAAAACCATCAGGGGACGCTAGGTGCCACGGGGTGCTGTAGGGAAGCTGGAGAGGCAGTAACCGAGTGGCTAATGGCAGTGACAAGGAAAGGGGGCAGGGGCTACTCGGGTGAGATCTGAAGGAGAAGCTCCAAGTTAAGCCAGGTAGGAGAAGACAGCAGCCCAAGCGAGGAGGGGGAGGGGGAGGCAGACAGACAACAGAGACAGACAGGAGACAGAAAATCTCCAGAACACACGGGGAGCCTGCAAAGAACTTGGAACAGAAGGATGGATACCGGGATGCAGAGCAGAGTGCCCAGGGGGTGGGGACGACACACATAGACAGGGGACACAGGGAGGCTGAGAGGGAAGCCAGAGCCTGGACCAGCACTGCCCAAGGAGCTCGGGACTAGAGTCCTAGATGTGAAGTCGTGAGACCGACCTCCTTTAGCTTCCTTTTACCACTCTGCTGTCCGGTGAGAATGTACTGAGGACTTGGGTGGAAGGGAGCAGCAACACAGGAGCGGAGGGGCGTGGAGGGTTCCATCACCTCAGCCCTACTGACACACAGGTTTGGATAACCCTCGGTCGGGTGTGCAACGAAGGCAAAGGTCTCACAGGCCTTTGCCACATGATCCCAGGGCAGGGGGTGGGGGTGGGGGGGCCACAGAATCGCCCCTGGGTGAGAGCCACTGCCTTAGCAGTAGAGTTGACTGGGCTTAGGAGTAGATTAAAGCAGAGAGGGGGCAGTTGTTAATAAAAGAGAAGACTCGGATGATTCTCAAGTTCTCTGAAAATAATCCTTCAGGAAATAAATACCTGGGTATCATGAGCTCATAGAAGCAGAATGGGATCTTCAAGGGAAAATGTATTAGATGAAAGGCTCCCTTCCCTTCCCTTCCCTTCCTGGTGAACGTGAGGAGACAGAAAGGGTAGCAGCTATCCCAGAAGTAATGGGTAGAATCCAGTGAGCAAAGGGGGAAGAGGGAGACACCGTCATTGAGGTCCTGTACTTCTCAAAAGTTAAGGCTGGATGGAAACACTTGCTATGTCTAACATATAAAGGATTCCCAGACACCCTTCGCAGACCGCATTTATTACTTTGATGGATGCAAAAGACAGGTTGCAGGTGGGTGAGGAGTCGCGTTGAACGAAAGGGCGAGGTCGGCAGGACTCTGGTTTGAGGGACAGTTTGGGTCTAGAGGAGACACTACAGATAAGGATGCGCGCAGGCAACTGTAAAAAACAATCTTCAGAGATGACTCTGCTCATGGTCCACGAGATAGCTCAGCAGACTAAAGCGCCTGCTTAGACAGAGCACAGCGGCTGGCTGTGCCAGCCCTGCCCCCAGGGCGCCCTAAGACAGCAATTGAGACTGAGTGTAGTGGAGCGCACCTATAATCCCAGGACTTAGAAGGCTGAAAACAGGAGAATCGCTGTGAGTCCGATCTGTGTAGTGAGACACTGTGGACCCTGTATTAAAATACATTAAAAAAAAAAAAAATGAATGTGTTCAGACTCACCCAAACAGGAAACATGCAAGCACCTGGCCTCCCCAGAGACCCATGAACTAAACTTGCCCAAGGTGGCCTTAAGCCAGGAGGGGGTCCGGAAATCAGAAACCACTGAGCAGGCCAAGAGTTCCCACGGTGTGGTACCTGGAAACACCCGCAGCTTGCTACTGCAGGAGAATCTTCAGGAAGGCCCTCAGCAGCTGCTGCTTACAGATTCAGGCCGTTCTGGCATGGCTGCCTAGCACACTGAAAACCACGATCTGGACCCTCAAGGCTCGGAGTATAGACCTCAGGCCAGCAGCATCATTGGGTACCCGCAGGACTATTAGACATGGAGTCTGCCTTGGCCCCCACCTATTGGTCGGATCTGTTCCCCCCCCCCCGCACCTGCTGCATGCAAATAAAGTTTAAGGTCTAGACTGTGTGGCAGCGAGGGCTTTGGGGGTGATAGGAGGACTGGACACCTGCCAAACACGTTTAGCACAGTCTCTCCTGAGAGTACCTGCTGCTAATTTTGTCAGGAGATCACAAAGTGTCCCTAAAAGGGATGCACATCAAGGTTCTGACGCTTCAAGCCCCTGCTGCGCCCTCCCAGGGCTGAGGCGCAAAGCTGTTCATTACTTCAGGCACACAGAATGCACTCTCTCTGCAGAAAGGAAAATGTTGCAAAGAACACTGGGCTTCAGCAAACTCTGAACTGTCCCCCACACAGTGGCTATGTCACACACTTACCCGCAGGGGGCAGCAGAGCAGAGAGGTTCAGGGGCTCCTTTGAAACAGGTCCACTTTGAAACCTTGGTCCTGCCACCCAAGTGCCTCTGCCAGAGCTACTCAACTCTCAGTTTTCCACCTGCAGGCAGGGGACAGCAGCAGGGCTTACTTCATGGGGGGCAGGGCATCCGGACTGAGTGAGAGCAGCCGTGCAGAGCACTGGGTACAATGCGTGGGACACAGTCTCAGGATGTTCCAATGGAGTCCATCAGGCCCAGAGCTTCTGTACACTGTGCTCACTTAGGGACTTGATGTTCTTTCTGCACAACCCTAAACTCTGTGTGTGTGTGTGTGTGTGTGTGTGTGTGTGTGTGTGTGCCAGAGAACTAGTCCGTCTTCTCACTAGGAGCCTTGAGGACAGGAGATAACCACAGATGGTCATAGCTTAAGGATGCTAGCGGACGACTGGGTCACTTGACAGGTGAGGAAACCAAGGGCTAGAACAGCTAACATGCTCACTCACACCAGCAGATAGCTCTCTGCAGCACAATATACTAAGAAAACCCCAGGAAGCATCGAGTACTTTAGGGTTCAGGTCTCCCTGCTGCACGTGGGCACCAAGGCTATGCAGGCCACCAGAGCTGGGGGCCAGCTCTTCCAGGCTGATGGTGCTGCCTGCCCCAGCCCCAGGAACTGTGCTAAGCACAGAGAGGGTTCCTACAAACCTGGAATTAAGTGTGGAGACTTCCGGATGCCTGCTATTCCCAAACCCTTCATTAGCCCGTGCTTCTGCCTTTAAACCCAAATAGAACATCAGGATATAACGGCAGAAGCGGATAATAGGCACCTATGCAAGGGGCCCAAGCGGGTGGGGACTGCTATCCTAGTTTAGATCCTCTGGACTCGGAGGATAGGGGAGAGGACTTGGAAGAATACTTATCTTTGGAAGAAAAACTAACACGTTCGATTTGGGGTCAGGAGAGCTGCAAAAGGAGGCGTAGCTACTGCCGTGAAAAGTCCTGAGAAATAGGCCACGAGAGACAACACAGCATGCGGCACGCACGCGTGCGCATGTGCGTGTGCTGCAAGTGGGAGGGATCCTGCCTCTCCCTGGCAACCCATCTGGCAGCAGGGAAAGAGAGAGAGACAAGCAAGCCAGCAACAAGGCTCTGCACGTAGGCACCGTTCCTCTGCTGACCACTGTTCTCTCCCTGCGTGTGCGGGGTACAAGTGTGCGCGGAGCATCCGTCCTGGGCCAGGAGCTGGTGCTGCCTGGGCTGTGTGCAGAAACAGTGAGATGCACGCAAGCCCTTTCCGGGCTGCCATGCGCTGCCACTCTGCTGGAAAGACGTGCCTCATGTTTTTTTTTTTTTTTATTATTATTATATCTGCTTGTTTATAAATCAAAGATGAAGAAAGGCTATATTCTGGGAACACAAAAAGGGACACCTCTTTAGCCTAGGGAAAAGAGGAGGAAAACCTTCTGGGAAAGGACATGGCTATAATGTAAGAAGTCTCTACCTTTAACCAGTGGTCTCCAGATCTATCCGCCCATCCACTGGCCCATGTGTTCACTCACCTGTCCATTACTCCGTCTCTCATACATACATACATCTACCCACCTGTCCACCCATCCACTCACCTGGCCACTAACCAAGCCAAGAACCAAGCCATCACCTATGCATCCATCCATCTGTCCATCTATCTATATCCATGCATTCGTTCCTCCATATCCATCCATCCGTCCGTCCGTCCATCCATCCGTCCGTCCATCCGTCCGTCCATCCATCCATCCGTCCATCCACCCATCCATCCATCCGTCCATCCATCCATCTGTCCGTCCGTCCATCTGTCCATCCATCCATCCGTCCATCCATCCGTCCGTCCATCCATCCGTCCATCCGTCCATCCATCCATCCGTCCGTCTGTCCGTCCCTCCGTCCGTCCATCCATCCGTCCGTCCATCCATCCATCCGTCCATCCGTCCATCCATCCGTCCGTCCATCCGTCCGTCCGTCCATCCGTCCGTCCGTCCATCCATCCATCCATCCATCCATCAGTCATCCATCTGCTTCTTTTCAGGTTTTAGAATTCTGCATTTGTACCAGCAGAGAAGTGAAAGCAAAGTTGATCCTGTAAATAATCACTGTTGCTGGGAAAAAGCTGGAGGGTAGGTTTCTACTGAGAAGAAAACGAAGGCCTAGAGAAGCCAAATTCTATTTTCCAATGTCCCTACAAGGTCAAGAACAGAAACCAGCTTGCTCTCTCCCCTCCCCTCCCCTCCCCCACTTGGCTGCAGCCTGCTATCCTATCCTAGAATTCACACACAGAGGCACTGTATTGTTTCTTACATTGTTTGTTTTGTTTCAGTTTTATTTCTGCCCTCTCTAGTCAAGCACAGGACTAGCACATGCTGCTCCTCTGTAATCTTCCTCAAGGCCAAAAGACTTTAAGGCAGGAGAAAAAAACGTGGAAGAATTAACAAATTAAGTGGTGACAGAAATCTACCTTTGGAGCAAGCCTGATAGCTCAGCAGACTAAAGTGCCTGCTTAGGCAGAGCACAGGGGGCTGGGCTTCCATCCCTGACCTACCATGCCAGCCCTGCCCACGGGGCACACTGAGGCGGCCATTGAGACTGGGTGTAGTGGCGTGCGCCTGTAATTCCAGCACTTTGGGAAGCTGAAAACAGGAGGATCACTATGCATTGGATCTACGTAGTGAGGCCATGTAGACCCTATCCTAAATACAGGAGACAGACAGACAGACAGACAGAGAGACAGAGAGACATCTGCCTTTACACTCTGTCTAAATATTTCAGACATGCAGATAATGGGGCTGGGGAACCTTGCATAAATCCTACAGCATCAAGGAGCCCAGGGAAAGTGTGTTTCCTATGTGTGGTCTCCACAGCCAGGCGCACTGGCCAGGGTCTGGTTCTCAAGATCACAACTATGTAGTTACCCATTACAGTTTACCTTTTCTTCTGAGGTATACCCTGCAAGGCAATGGGAAGTGTGGAACCAACGGACCCCACAGGAACTTCACCCGCAGTCTTATGTGAGGACAGTTAACTGCCGGCATTGACGTGATTTCTTATTAAAGCAACATGGGCCTGTTCTAGGAACCTTCTTCTGGAGTCCTGGGAGGAGGACTCGAGTACAGCCTTGCCAGCCCCTGTGAGAACAGCGGCACTGTGGCGGTAGTGCCCCGAGCACTCTGCACAGCCTCATACTCGTCCCTCTCAGTCCCAGATGACAGAGACTGGCCCAGCCACACAGCCAGCAACAGGGAAGCTCAGACCCACACTCATCGTAAGCCTGAGGGCCTCTAGTAGCAGGGAACCATCAGCACCTAGGGACGCCCGCCCTGACCTTGAGGGCAGATTTAGGCAGCTGTAGGAAATAAACGTCGCAGTGCTCCATGCTCTCAGAGTTGGGAGTGAGCTATGCTCTGGAAAAGGACAACCGGGGCACTGATTCTGGAATAGCGAAGTCCAGGAGAAATTAAAGAAGGAAAATGGCTGCTTAGGAGTGTGTGTCATGAGAACCAATCCTTGGACCTGTTTACTCCAGAACTCTCAGTGAAAAAAACCATATGTAAAGTCCAGTGGGTAATTTTATTTTTAATTAATTAATTAATTAGTTAATTAGTACAGGGTCTACAGGGTCTCAGTACATACATCAGATGCACAGTGATCCTCCTGTTTTCAGCCTTCCAAGCACTAGGATTACAGGTACGTACCATCACACTCAGTCTCAGTGGACATCCCAGGGTGCCCCAGGGGCAGGACTGGCACAGTACACCCAGGATGGAACCCTGGACCCTGCTTCAGTCCCCTGAGCTATCTGGCCGGCCCCCAGTGGATAATTTTGCATAACCAACCTGTAGCTCTTTGGTGGCTTAACAGTGTCCAAGCCCAAGACTGCAAATGTTCTGTGCATTCCTCTCCTTCCATGGCACCAGCGCTGGCCACTCAAGAGGCAGGCAGTAAGACACTGGGAGGGGTCCTTTCCCTGGAGATGAAGACAGTTCAGCCCACAGGGCTGGGTTCCAGCACATCTCTCTCCGGGTCCTTAGGAGAGGCAGTCTAAGACCGTCACACATTTGCCTGTAGGATTTGGGCAGCCTTTCTCTTTACACTTCAACTGTCTTCACCATCCCTGAAGTACCATTTGCATGTATTAAAAGATGGAAGTATTACTAATAATAATGGTTAACTGCTCTCTTAAGCCCAGGGTAAACACCGCCCTAACTATTGAACATGTACCAACCTATCTGGCCTCTGTGAGACAGAAGCTGGATTATCATTTCCCATGTCACAGAGCTGGAACTGAGGCACAGAGAGATTAAATAATGCACTATATACAAAGGACCCAGGGCACAGCCAGGCCAGCCTGCACATACTCACCAGCATTCCATGTGCCACTCCCTGTGCAGAAATAATACAAAGAACAACTATGCATTATCCCACGTCTGAAAGATGCCCACTGTCAACTGGGATATAACCTTGTTGGCATTACTCACTGAGATTTCCAAAGGCCAGGCACCTCTTGCTGAGAATTTCATTTCTGGCTCAGATGAAGCCATTTTCTCTTACGGGTGCTACAATGAGAGGGCCTGAGATGCGTCTGATTTCTTTAGAGATGATAAGCGGGAAGGAGTGCCAGCAGCAAGGCAACAGACTAACCCCATCCGGTGGCCACCATGCTGCGCAGCACTCTCCCTTCGGAAGGGTTGGGATTTGGGACCCACGCCCTCCCTACGATGTGCTTCCCTGCTGGACCTAAGAGGAAGCTTGCTCTGCCTGGCACCCCTCCTGCCTGCTCATGCAAAGGGGCCAATACGCAAGAGGCATTCATGCAGTCTCTGCTCCCCGAACCTGAAGAGCCTCAGGCCACTGCAGCCACCAGGCCCCGAGTTGCTCAGAAAGGTGCAGATCCCCCCCGTGCGCCACTCTTGTGGAAACCCCGTTTCCTCCAGCCCTGAGTCATCGCCACATCTGCATCAACAGATGAGTCAGGTGAGCTGCCAAGCGCTGAGGCATCCTGGCTGGTGTCTGTCCCCGGCCCTGGCGAAGCCCAGGTGACAGCTTAGACTTTCATCCCGTTTTTTTTTTTTTTTTTTTTTTGGGGGGGGGGGGGGGGGGGGGGGCAGGGAACTCAGTGAAAACTTTATTTTGCTTTCTTTGGTGGCACTTCAAGCAGCTTCATGCTGAGCCCTCAAGGTTACCCTGAAACGCTGTCTCATTCTTTCCAAAAATGTGTTAGTCACGCCACGGTAACTGTGGCGGCTGTTAGAGGACAGCAGGCAGGCATGGGAGACTGCTTTTCCACGACTTTGTTTAGGAGAATGCAGCTCTGCCGGCTGCTCACTGCACGGAGGGAGGGCTTGCTCTAGGGGCTCTGCAGAGAGCCCGCAATCTTCATGAGCCCGAGACACAGGAACTGAACTGTTGCCTCTTACAGAGGTGGCACCTGAGTGGTTAAGTTACTTGCTCAGGGTCAGACAGTCAGAAAGTAGTTAAAAACTGAGGCTAATCTGGTTCACTCATCAGATTCTGGAAATCGTGGGCTTGGCCATCAGTAACACAGCTGCGTCCTTCCCGTGGCCTTCAAAGGCCATATGACTGACCCACCACATGCCTCTGTCAGCACCCTCCTGAAAACCTCTTTCTCCCTCCCTGCCCCCAGAACTACTCGGCACCACCCTCCCTTACCCTTAGGACCCTACCTAGCCTGGCTTCCCCTTTCCGGGAGGCTTCTTCCACTGCCAAGGGACCAAGTGTTTCTGCAGGCCCCAAATTCAGTTTTGAACCCCAGCGATCCTGTTCTTTGGCTCTGGAGGAGTCCTCATGTGGGGACCAGTGCCCCTCCACAGTATGAAGAGGACAGGGAACACTGTCCCCTTTTCTGCTGTGTATGGATGTGGCAAAAAGCCAGCAATCTGCTCGCGAGAGACCCGGGCTATGATGTGTACAACCTGAATGCAGACTTCAGCCTGTGGAACCACAAGAAATAAATGTCTGCCGTGTGAGTCACCGTGTGGCTCGCTGTTCACAGCAGCCGGAATGGGCTACACTGCGCACCTTGCTAAGCGCATGCACCCTTCCCTTGTCAGTCTCAGCCAGGCAGGGGCCACCTCCAGAACCCTCCCTGGGTACCCCGGTGCATTACGGCATCCCTCCTTTAGGACCCTGCAGCATCCAGACCATCTCCATCCCAGGGCACACAGAGCAGAGCACCCTTGATGCACTGCTGTTCACTGACTCTGCCTTCTCCAGACTCAGGTATCTTCTAGGACAAGACGACTACACTCTGTGGACTCCAGGGCTGCCTGAGCCCCTGCACCCCACCCCGCCCCCAAACCAGCCTGGGACCTGCACTGCCACTCTGGGCTCCTTTCCACTTGCTCCTCCTCTTTTTCATTTTCTTTCTCTTTCTCCTCCTCTCTTCTTTGTCCTTTTCTTCATCTTCTCCCTTATCCTCTCTTCCTCCTCCTCCTCCTCCTCTTCCTCTCTCTCCTCCCACAAAAGCCCAGCCCATGGCACAGTCTGGATCTCCCTGCCTCCCCCCTGCAGCCATGCCAGACCCTCTGGTCACTCAATGGCATCTCAGCACCTGCAGTGGCGGACTGCTCACACACAGTCCACCTTTCCTTTACATCCAACAGCATGACCGCTACAGTCTGAATGAAGAGTGTCGCCAGATTCACAGGTTGAAGCCCAAGCCCTGTGCCCTGGTGATCCCATTAGGAGGGAGGCCTTCGGAGGCTGACTAGGTCATATGAGTGACATTAGTGCTCTTACAAGAGAGCCACCCACCCTCCCACCACATAAGGACACAACCAGAAGGAAGGGGACCCGGCCATACACTGAGTCCACCCTTCTTTGATCCTGAACTTTTATTCTCCAGAGCTGTGAGAAGCTGATGTTTCCAAGTGGTTTCCTAGGCCCTGCATATTCAAATCCCATGGAGAATCTGGGGCAATGACTGTCTGCCTCTCTGCAAGTAAAGGGCAAGGGTCACAGAAATCAACAACTCAGGTACATGCCAATGATGCCTCCACAAGAGGCAGACATTGTTCTGGTGTTATAGTATGTGTACATTTGTCCCCCCAAAGTCTCATGGGGCGGACTTCTAGAATTTGTGATTAACTCATAATCCACTGGGATTATGGATGATCCAAGGCTGGGGTCGTGGGTCTGAGTACTGCTGCGATTATGGGTGTGGGTGCTCATCCAGCCTGAGGTAAATAGCCTGAATGTAGCATAAACGATTCAGGGAGACAGACCTCCTCTCTGGAGCCACTGTTGCTGCTACTCCCCCCTTGTGCTCTTTGCCACCACCATGAAGGGTTGCTCTCTGCCATGTGCCACTCAGCCTTGGACCCAGCTGAGTATGGACTGAAACCTCCCGTCACTGTGAGCTAAATAAACCTTTCCTTCCTTCACTTTGGGTGTTGGGTATTCGTCCCAGCAACAAGAGAAGAGTAACTGAGACATCTGGCAATTTGGTGCAGCAGCTGGAATGGACCAAGATACAAAAGTACCCAGAAGACTCAATGGTGAAACGCAGGCAAGACTGCGTTTCCTCCATGCCCACCTCAGAAGGCTCACAGAGACCCACGCAGCAGCAGAGATGCGGCCAGGGAGGACGAGGCACCCAGCTCTGTCGCCACTGCACGACAGAAAAGCACCTGACTCTGGGCAGCAGCTACAGCTACTAGCCAGTGGCCTGCATTCCAGGGAGCTTGGATTGTGGTGACAGATACCAAGCGTCACAGACTGGCTCATTCCACATCAAAACCACCTGCTCCCTGACACCTGACAGCTTCACCTGGCCGCCCACCAAGCTGTCTGTCCTGCGGGCAGCAGGCCTTGGGAATGCACATGCGGCATATGCATCCCAGAGCACCAGACCAGGGGCCCAAGGAGCTCTGAGGACATGGTGCAAGGCCAGGCAGCCAGGCAATGAGGAAAGGCATCACAGGCTCAGGGTGCAGTGCGGCTATGGCAGGACCCTGCCTCTCGGTCACTGCCCACTCCAAAGAGACACTCTACTCACTCCACCCCTTGAACACCCACACTCCGGCACTAGGTCCCTAAAGGACAGGAGAAGTAAACAATTCTCCCACTGGCTGACAGCCAGCAAGCTCCAAGAGGGTCTTGGGCCATGCATCTTCAAATCCCATGAAGAATCTCAGGTTCTGCCTTTCCCAAAATAAAGGTTAAGGGTCACAGGAACCAATAACTCAGGTAAATGTAAATGGTGCCTCTCCCAGACAGGCAGACACTGTATTTTAATTTAGAATTAACCTGAGGCAGCAACACAGAATACCTCCATGAGACCTGCTTCAGGTCCTTCCTTTCCGACCACTGATTCTGAAAACCAGGCCTGCCTTGTATACCTCGTCTCCCCACCCCACCCCCACCTTTCTATGGACGATGTCAGTATTGCAAAGATCTGGCAGTGCTTCCTAAACAGGGCTGTGCTGTTACCTTCTGACCTCAGTGGTGGCCTTGCTCCAGCCCCTCCCACTCTACACGCTGGCGAAAGACTCGCTTGGGTCACGCATCTGCACCACACCCTCTTTTTTAAATTATTATTTACTCATCCGTCTCTGGATTTTTTTTATTTTTTATTTTTTTTAAGCCACTGAGCAAGTGCACATTTGCTGTGCTGCAGCTGAAAGTGCAAGTCTGCATTTAAAAATAAAAAGGCTGCCCAGACAACAGCCTCACTTGGATCAGCAAGATTTGCCTGGATGTGCCAGGAAAAAAAGCAAGGTTTTTTTTTGATGTGTGATTTTGCAGCCATTTACATTTTATTAGCAATTACTGAGCCTGTTACTGTGGATGGCACCTTGCAGTTACAGTCAAGCCCTGCCAGCCTGAGTGTGCCTAGGTGGGCCTGGGGCCTGGGTGAGCCTGGGCTCCCTCATTCCAGAATCGCCACACACGAGCCTCCCCAGAGCAAAGAGCAGTTTCGTTCCGATTCTGCTGTAGAAGCAGGAAAAGGCAGCACATGGTGCTGATCCATAAAGGAGCTCGCTGGAAGGAGTGCCGAGGACGGGCAAGACGGAGCGAGGCTAACCTCTGTGCCAAGAGTTCACCGTAGAGATGGCTTTAAGATGACTCTGTGCCCCCGTGCTCCTGGCTGATGGCAGGGTTGGCATTCAAGTTGGTGGCTGCGAGATAGCAGCGGGAAAGGGGTGAAGAAGCTGGACAGGCTGGGGGGACTCGGAGGGATGCTGTTCCAAGGCCCATCGCCACCAGAACAGGGAGGGCTGATGGGACAGCAGGGTAAAACCCTCCAGGGAGTGGGAGACCGGGTGACTTTGAAAATGAAGATGTGGCTCTTCTCCAGGAAGATGCTAAATTAAATCGAGTCCTTCCCAGGTCTGCCCTGGTCCACAGAAGGCCCTACCTCCACAGACACAACCAACTTCTTCCCCAGTGAAGCAGTCTGGGGTCTCCTGTTCCAATTCCAAGGGAAGAGGCACCAGGCCCTCTGGTAGAGAGCTTTACACACCCCATCCCAGGCAGACCCACACTCTACCTCTCAGAACCAAGCGCCCGGAGGTCTAATGTTACCTAACAACAGTTCAGGGAAGGAAATGCCTCATTTGGACCTGAACACGTTGTTTCTAAAATAGGACAGTCCACTTTCCTTAGCTATCCAGCCTACAGGAAGGGAGAATCCATGACTCCTCTGTGAGGCCCTGTTATGGTTTATGTCTAGTTGTCCCCACAAAGCCTCATGCAATCATGGGGCGGTGACTTCTAGAGTCTGAGACTTGAATGATGATCCACTGGGATTAAGTGTTTTAGTACTGTTGGGATTATGGTCTGAGTACTGCTGAGACTATGGGTATGGCCTGAGGCCGACAGGCTAAGGCAGAGAGCCTGAAGTAATTTAAAAAGAGAGACAGACAGACAGACTCGCGCTGTTGCTCTGCTACCCTGGTTGGTCAGCTGCCTCTGTCGCGATTGTTGCTGTTCCGCTGCCATGAACTGGATGCTATTTGCCCTGTTTCAGTCAGCCTTGGGCCAGCCGGATACGGACTGAAACCTCCAGTAACTGTGAGCTAAATAAACTTTTCCTTCTTCCTTCATTTTGAGTGTCGGGTATTTGTCCCAGCAACGACAGAAGAACAACTAAGACAGGAGCTAGGAGCCTGGATCAAAGCTGTGGGGTTGGGTCTGGACTGGCCCCACCCAGGCCATCCACCCTGCCTCGAAGGCAGGGCCTCTAGTTGCTCGGAGGATGGGCTTGGTGGGAGGAGGCTCACATAGCTGCTAGGAGGCTTGGCGGGAGGAGGCTGGCAGCGCCACAACCTGGAGGGCTCTGCCTCCCTTCACTGCCCCTCCCTTTTGTCTCTGCTTCACGTCTGCACGTGAGCACGTCCCCTCCCGCACACCCTTCCACTTGGCCCGTTCACCCTTGAAGCCAGCTGGGCGTGGACTAAACCTGAGCCAAAGTGAACCTGTCCCCCTTCAAGCTGAGCGCCAGGCATTACGTGTCCCAGCGAAAAGGAACGTGACTGAAGATGCCTGAAGACTTTCCAGGACAGGGAACTGCACAACCCTGGGGCAAAGCGCAAACAACAACATAGGGAAAGCTTATTTACCAAGTGCCAGGGAAGCAGCAGACATTCGGCCCTCTGTGCCTTTTCTCATGCTGCTCCTTCTCCCCTGCTTCCCTTTCACACACAGAGAGAAACTGAGGATCCAAGAAGGGAAGTGGCAGCAGTGGCGTGGTACCCTCAAGTGTGGCCTCGCCAGCCATCTGAGCACAGCTGATGTTCCCTGAGTGCTGTGTCCTGGCCACTGCCGGAAGAGGTTTCAGGGAGTTAGCTTACCCTGTCTCCGCCCCAAACACATGCAAGAAGGAGGAAACTGAGGCAAAGGGCCAAGGTCACACAGCTCTCATGGGATGGAGCTGGGCCGGGATTTGGGCACAGTGGCTGCGGAGCTGGCTCTCCTCTGTCAGCACAGCCCCTACAGAAAACACACATGCGGTGCATTAATCTGTTTGGAAATGTTCAGCGTCCTTGGTGAAAACATCACGTGCTAGCAATCACAGAAAATTATTATATTTCACTGAATCTAGGACGCCACCAAGGCAAAGCTTGTCACTATTTTATGTACGACTGAGAACGGAAGCACTCTGTCAATTAAGCTAAGCAACCATGTTTTCCTAGCCCCGCAGAGAGTGTGGGCAGATGTGCATATCCCAGAATTAAAAACACGCTAGAGGCCTTCTCAGGAACAGGATGGTGAAATGCAGGGAAGCCATGGCGTACAGGGTCTCTGCAAGTGCGAAAAGGATTTCTTTTACATCAAATCTGACTTTTAAAGAAAACTCAATGATCCCAATTTTTATGTGCAAGCTGCTAGTTTACAAGCACTGGCAACTCACTTGGTTTTTTAGTGTCCCTATGTGGGGCACACACAACCAGCTGCAGCCCAATCTGGCTGGGGCCCCAGTTGGAGGCCCCCCAGCTTCCAGGCAGGGCTGGAAGGCAGAAACCCAGCACGCATTGGGCTTGGTCTACAGCACCTCACATACCCCAGGGCCATGAAAGGGACTGAACTTTTGCAGGCTGCTACATGCTCACTAGTGCTCTGAGGATCTCCTCACCAAGACAACAGCCCATTCGAGGCACAGGGTAAAGAGAAGAGAGAGTTTAGAGGGCCGTAAATCCCTGTTCTCAAGAGTTCCAACCACCCCCATTCTATGGACAGAGACACATTGTCCCGTTCTATAAGCTGCTATAAAGAGAGGGGTGAAAGAAATACTGAAGTCCCCCAAGTTCCCCAAGCATAGACAGGGAGAAGCTTCACTCTGTGGGGCCCACATGGAGCCAAGGCTGGGTTGCGGGGGAAGGGGGTTCATCTCCTCAATGCTCACCCAGTGCATGTGGCTGACCAGAACCTGTGAACTGACTGTATGGGAAATGGGGGCTTTGATGTCATCATCATGTGAAAATGAAGTCCTACTAATACAGTAGGGACTAGTTCAACAATAGCGTCTTCAGCAAAAGATATGGACAGAGGAGCCCAGAGACCCTGAACCAGGCACCCAGAGACCCTGAGCCAGGCACCCAGAGACCCTGAGCCAGGTACCCAGAGACCCTGAGCCAGGCACCCAGAGGTAGGACCAAGGGGTGATGGAGACAGAGGCAGGAATGCACCATCCCCTCCATCGCCAGGAGGTCACGAGGAGTGATCTTCCCTGGAGGCCCGCCTGCCCCTGGCTTTGGATATCTGGCCTCCAGAACAGAGGAAGAGTATTCTCATTGTTTCCAGCTGTCCAGTTTGTGGTATTTTGTTACAGGAGCTCTAAGAAATTCATAAGCCCCAAAATGACAGCACTTTGTCTTTCTCTGCCTAGTAAACAATCACTGGCACCTAAAAAGCCAAAGCATCTAGCAGAAGAATCCCCTTGGAAAAGTTTGTATCGGGCCAAATTCATGTGAAGCCAAGTGTAGCTAGACAAGCTGGAATTGGTACCTGCCAGGTGCCTACCTGCGAATTTATGATTCCAACCTCAGAATGGAAGGGCTCTTCTCGCCATGGGTGCCGAGGCATGAAATGCACATCTGGGGTGCTAAGGTGGTCTGCAAGACAGTCGAGGGCCTACAGTAAGACCACAGGGAGCAATGCTGGTTTCTGGCCAACGAGGAGAATGTGGAGGGGACTGCCCACCCACGAAGCCTGAGAAGGCCATGGAAGCCATTCAGCGGGATGCCGCCACCAAAATCCACTTAGGTGCTTAATGGGGCAGGGCTCTGGCAGAGCTGAGGACATGTGGACCGTGGCTGCTTGAGCATGTGCAGGCCAGATGCAGGTCCATTAAGCCTGGGTTTTGCAGACAGAATGCAGAAGAGGCCCCTCCAGGCCTCCACCCTGCACTCTCTACTGCCTGGCTCACCTCAGGATTCTTATCCTTTTTTCCTCTTCTCTGGTACCAACCTGGTCATTCAACTGACTCCCTGGGGCTCTCAGGCCAAGGAAGTTTCAAGACAGCTGAGGACTTATGTTCAAGATTCGCTCAGCGTTCTCTGTAGCAGAGACTCACACACCCAAGTAAGGGCAGGGCCAGGCTGAAGCAGCGACAGGTAGCACTGCACTGGGCAGGGACGTCACCAGCATACTGGGTTCAGGAGGCAAAGCCAGTTAGCATTCACTAAATGCTTTGCTCATACCCAGCCCCGGCCCCAGCCATGGGCCTCAGACGTATTAGCTCCTACAAGTACACAGAGCAGACCCACACTCACTATGCCTATTATACAAGATCAGCTCCTTTCAAACAGGAAAATGGCCTGGACACATCACTTATTAGATGTTGTAAATACCTCCCCTAACAGCAGGTGCTGTTATGACCCCATTTCATGGATGTGGAAATCAGGGCTGAGTAGCAAACACAGAGCCTCTCAGATCTATACATCAAGGTGGGAAAAGCCAGCAGAGTCCGGACCCCAAGCCTTTCTTCTTAACAACAGGGTTCATGGATATTTGGTCTGAGTTGGAAGAAATTAAGCAAGGGGCAAGAGAAGTACCTACCATCACCTAAGACATGTACAAAACAAATACACAGATGAGCAACTGGCTCAATTAGAAAAGAAGCAGCACTCGGGAGTATACACACAGGGCTTGGATTTCCTCCGGGGCAGGAGTGCCAGGAAAGGATGTATCTGTATGATGGCTGGTGTCGGGTGGACTTGGCATTACACCACCACAAAGACCTCCAGACTCTTCCAGGGGCCAGTTTCTATCTGCCAAAGTGCAACTCCTTTGAGAGCCTTTGGACTTTAGCATTTGTCAATGGCTTGCCAGAGCCAAGCCCCACAAGAAAAGGGCCAACTTGTTTAGAGGGCAAGTCAGACGACCCCAAGGAGATAAGACACATGGCAGGTTAGTAAGAGAAGGCCCCAGCTGGCCTGGTGGGCCAGCCTGCAGTCCCAGCACTGCAGGAGGTATAGGCAAGAAGATAACAAATTTGAGCCCAGCCTGGGCATCTTATTAAAACCCTGTCTCCAAATACAACAAAGTGGCTAGAAATGTAGCTCAATGTGCAGGCCTTATATTCAGCCCCTAGCACTGCAAAGCCTAGAAAAATAATGAAGAAAGAAAAAGCTCAATCGAATGGGCCATCGCAGACTCACAGGACCCCAAATCCCAACAGGCTTCAGTGGTCTCTGGATGTCAGGGGTGCATTCCTTTCCCAGGGGTGCATTTCAAAGTACAGCCCATCATGGGTGGTTGTCCTCTCACAGCTGTGGGAGCCGGATGTCCAGAAGTCCCGAGTCAAGGAGGCAGCAGCTGTGCTCCCAGTGAGGCCCTGGAGAGACTGCTTCCTTCCTCGCCTCTTCCCAGATGCTACAGGCAGCTGCCAGCTCTTGGTACCTTCTGGCCCGAAGCTGCATCTTTCTGACCTCTGTCCCTATCATCACACCGTGCTCTTCCCTCATGACTTTGCATTATCTTCTTATAAAGACACTATTCAAATGGATTAAGGGCTCATCCTTCTGAAGTTAAGACCTCACCTGAATTAATCATATCCACAATGACCCCACTTCCAAATAAAGCCACATTCTGAGACACAGGAAGGAAAAACTTCAACATGTTTAGGGGAAACATAAGTAAACCCATTACAGTACAACCCTTCCCTAAAGATTGTGGTAGCTGATACATTGTGTCAACCTAAGGAAGCTTGGCTGGATGGGCTAGGCTGGCTTGGAGCTGTGGGGGCCCCATCCTGCAGGATGTGGAGGGCCTGCCCTGGGATGTGATTGGTTCCACTCTAAGCACAGCCCAGCTCAGCACAGCCCAACCTGGCCCTGCCCTGACTGCTTCCTGCCTAGCCCAGCCCTGCCTGGCTTCCTTGGAGAAGTCCTCGGCTTCCTTGGAGAAGTCCTCTTCTTTGGAGGAGCTTGATCTTCGCAGCAACACCATGTCGGAGGAGCTCTGCACAGGCACAGAATTTGGAAGAGAGAAGCTTGACGGATGCCACAGCTGTTGCTCCTCCTCTGCTCTTCATTGTTTTAGGCTGCCTTGGAGCCAGCAGAGTATGAACTGAAACCTCCACAAACTGTGAGCTAAATAAACCTTTCCTTCCTTCATGAGTGTCGTACTTGTCAGCAATGAATAAAAAAGAACTATGACAAAGATGGTGAAAGGAGAAAACGGAAGGAGGCTGTCGGTGCACAACATCCTGGGACGCAGTGGCAGGTTTAGCGTCACTCACTACGCACTGGACTGGTCCCACTCCAGGGCCACAGGGAAGGACCCATCCTTCCCCCTGAGCCCCCCTATCAACGCTCCTCCACACATCTGTGTCCACACTTCTTCTTAGGAGGACAACAGCCACACTGATGCAGCCACACCTACCTGCCAAGCTCATTTTAACAGGATGACCTCCATAAAACTCCATCTGCACACAAGGTCACTTTCCGAGGTACCAGGAGTTAAGACTTCAGCCCTGTGACCTCACGGGGTATACTTAACAAGAGCAATGGTGTTGAGACGCTTCTGCTTTTGTACAGCTGAAGCAGAAGACCACCCTTCGCCAGAGTTGAATGCCACAGTACTTGGACAGACTGTGTCCCTAGGCCACACACACCAACTGTCACCATCCTGTTCTCCAAGAAAAGGCTGAACAGCCTACGGGAGGAATCAGCTTCCTGATTTCCAGGAGTGTTTCACCCGAGGAGCCAAGCATTCTGAGCTTTGGAGAACTAGCAGGGTTCTTGGGAAGGCCCAGGAAGGACAGGCAGTAGTCACGTATACCGTTGCCATCTTTGCAAAGATGCCCTCCACCTTTGCTAAGCAGCCCTGGGTTTAAAAGAAAGCATTCCACGGGACACCGCCTGGAGACAGGAGTTGAGGAAGATTTTGGTGAAAACAGGAATGAGCAAGCCCATTTCCCTTCCTTTCAGTTTTCCTAGGGATCCTGACACCAACCCTCTCTCCGCAGGATCCTGGGCATTTCTAACACCCCACTGGAGTGATCGGAAGGCGTGCTTAGGCTACAGTAAAAGCAAATACAATTCAAATTTCATTTTTGCATCCACTTTTCCATATCTCTAAGTTTGGAGGTTCAAAAATTTTTATCATATGATAATGTCTTTGAATTTATTCTCCCTACACACACACACACACACACACACACACACACACCATAAATGGCCTGAAACTTTAAAAATCTGAAAATACTTGACCAAAGACGCTAATAAATGTATTTTTCTGAAAGAGAAGAGGACCCACTTTGTGAGGAAGGCCTCAAACCTTCCCATGTTCCCCCATTTCGTTAGGACACAGAGGCTCCATCTAAAATCCAATGCAGAACAGGAAGGAGAGACTCAAGTGCTTGGATCCAGGTCATGGGTGGCTCATGGGAACTAGAGGAGCCTCCTCCTTACAGCATGGCAGCGACTGAAGGACAGTTTCTTCTTTGGTCTTGCAGGACCAAAGATTGCTTTAAAAATCATTAACACAGAAAAACACTATTGACACTTCTAAATTTTAAAGCGCACTAGTTACTGCTATAATTTGGATCACAATGTTCCCCCCTGGCCTATCTGGCAAAGCTTTGGTGCCCAGGCTGTCCTAAAAGAAGGCAAGGGAATCTTTATTAGCTAGGGCCTTGCAAAAGGTGCTAGGGTCATGGTGGAGTGTACCTGAAGGGGCTGTGGGACCCCAGGCCCTTCCTCCTTATTCCTTTTGCTTCTTGACCAGGAGATAAACAGGGTTGCTCCACCACATGACCCCACTGTGACAGGCTACCTCACTACAGGTCCACAGCAAGAGGGCCAACACATCATGGACTGAAACTTCTGGAAGTGGGAGCCAAAATGAACCTCTTTTCTCTATAAGCTGATGATCTCAGGGATCAGCTCTGGTGGTGGGAAGCTGACTAGCGCAGGAATAATACACTAGTAGGGTCATGATAACATTAATTTACATGATCTTTCCACAGGGTAACAGATGCCTGTGGAGAAAGAACGAAAGACCTCTGTAGGGGGTCTCTGACAGAGAAGGGTCAGGAAGACTTAAGTTTCTGGGATAAGAGGCAAATGTATAATCACACTGTGGCTCAGTTTCCTCATCTGGAGATGACAATAGCTCTCTTCCCATGGGGCTCTTAGGGCAATGTAACGAGTCAATAAAATGTAAAGTGCCTGGGACAGCTTACATAAGGACCCAGGATCTGTGTTCAAACAGCCTGCTTTTGGGAAATGCTCATATTTTTATAAAATAGATCTCTATTCCTTTTATAAAATGAAGAGAAGAGGGAAGGGAAGGAGGAGGGAGGGAGGGAGGAAATGGGAGAAAAGCAAAGGATAAGACAGGGAGGGAGGGAGGGAGGGAGGGAGGGGGAGGGAGAGAAGATGAAAGGGAGGGGTAGGGA